>JAVJIX010000072.1:3230000-3282500 GCA_036785185.1 Paratrypauchen microcephalus | reverse complement strand
AAATACAGAAGTGTAAGGGGAAAAGCATGTGAACGGTAATACAGGTGCCGTGAACTATGCCGTTACGGCTACCGTCACACATGTTTAGCGTGGTTTATGAAGAGTTTCATGTAGCATAGTTGTAGGTGAGGTGAACCAGTATGTATATTTTATAGAGACGTCGCAACTCTCACATGTGGATGTCGCTGGCGAGTCGGTCTTTGTAGTCATATATCCTCCCGCGCTGTGCATGCTGGGGCTTTTAAAGGGATATGCCACCCCCAGGTCAAATTTGGGCATCTCCCCACAGTCCTGAGACTAAAATAAGTGGTGGAAAGCGTTTTCCTGCTCACCCAGCCATTGTCCGAGCCTGTCGCCACTGACCGCCGCGGTATCTGGTGCTCCTCCGCCTTAGAATGGAGTCTAACGTCGCCAGAGAAAGATTTCGGCCAAAAGGAATTAATTTGCTCGATGCGTTTCCCAATTACTTTCTGTGTAGTGCGCATTCATATCGAGTGCAAATAAATGTGCAAATCAACACGGAGAGCTTGCCTTGGTCATTTTGGGTGGGAACTATTTTCCAGTGCGTAAGAATACAGCCGAATCACGCAGCACGCTGCCAGGGGAATCCCAGTTACGCACCGGGAAGGGAGTTCCCCTGTTGCACAACGTGGTGCGTGATTCGGCTGTATTCTTCCGCACTGGAAAATAGTTCCCACCCAAAATGACCAAGGCAAGCTCTCCGTGTTGATTTGCATATTTATTTGTACTTGATATGAATGCGCACTACACAGAAAGTAATTGGGAAACGAATCGAGCAAATTAATTCATTTTGGCCGAAATCTTTCTCTGGCGACGTTAGACTCCAGTCTAAGGCGGAGGAGCACCAGATACCGCGGCGGTCAGTGGCGACAGACTCGGACAATGGCTGGGTGAGCAGGAAAACGCTTTCCACCACTTATTTTAGTCTCTGGACTGTGGGGAGATGCCCAAATTTGACCTGGGGGTGGCATATCCCTTTAAGTGTGCGAAGCGTGCATGTTTGCACGCTTGGTCCACGCCCCGATTTCCATGGAAACGACTGCGCTGTTCAGAGTGCATCTTAACTGTGCAGGGGACAAAAAACGAATGGAACGGCGGTTGTCACGCCGGATATGACGCACATCCCCCTCCAAGGACGCTCACAAGTGTGCAGTCGCTGAATTGGAAAACGGCTAGAGACCCTGAGGTCCTGTCACCTGAGCCTGGTGTGAGCAGGTCAGTGGTGAAAGTAGTTTTCATTTCTTACAGGTGCTATGTCCAGTGCATCACTTTACCGTTTTTATAATTAAAAAAAAAAAAAAAAAACACTGGGCAACCCAGGGATCGAACCCAGAACCTTCTGCACGGGTGCTAGCCACTCAGCCACCATGCCATCTAGGCTATTTTCATGGCTATAGTCACATAAGTTTTGACAATCCTTGCTTAACAGAGAGTTTCAGGTAGCTTTCAGTTATTCTCGAATGGCATAGTGTGGTTGTTTGTGTTTTCTACTTAAATAGAGCACCTTACTTTTTTTTTCAAATGTGGGTTTTGGTCACCATTAACCATATTCTCTTAGCGGTGCTGCGTACCGGCTGTGAATGTTATACTGGTGCGCCGTTCCGGTGCCTTCGATTTTGCCTTTGATCTTCCAACCAAAGCACCAATAACCTTTCCATCTCAATAATTAGACCACTACGCTGCTTGGTTATCACTGTTGCTTCCATAGGAGCAGATCAGAGCCCACATCAGGTACTTCCGCCCACATTGGGCACGCACACGAGGCCGTCTTCTCCCTACAACCACAACAAAGCGTATTCTTCCGCCGTGCGCCGCGCGCCGTTCGCGTTTGTTTACATCTCTTACCACACTAAACCGCGTAAGACGGAATGACGCGTAATATATACATATTTTTTTTAATGGGGGCGCGTTCGTAACCACGAAACGTCGTAACCCGAGACCGTCGTAACCCGAGGACCCCCTGTACTATGAACAAAATAAAAAATTTTGCAACATAATTTTACCTTGGATTCTTTATTCAATTCAGGTTACATTAATCAAGCTATTCAGCAACACATCTTCATCTCCACAATCATAGGTATCTCCTGCAGCATGTTCTTCCATTCTCTGCAAACTCTGCAAAGCCTTAAACCAAGTCAGCAAGATTCTAATTTTTTATTAATTTTAGGATTTAAAACAGTGGAAATGAATGGCATTAAATTCAATTTATTATGTTATGCTCTAAGGTTTTGGCAATCATTATCATAAGGTTACATACCACCTTTTGTTAATTAAAGAAGTGTATGTGATATGAAGCGTAAAGGGATTTCTATCAGTGGACTCTTCCTCATTCTAATCTGAAAACACCAGATCAAATCAGTACACTGATGGTATCTTGCATTTTTTTCACCTTGTTCTAATAAACAATAAACAATAATACATGTATTGAATTTTTTTTTTTTTTAAACTTTTGACATTTAATTGGGTTAGAATGAGGACACATAAGCCTCTTTAGCTACTAGAGAATTTTTGTATTTTAATTTTAATATATTTGGAATAAAATATTGAATAATATGCAAAATCTGGTATTTTATACACCACAAACAAGAATTTAATCATGAACACAAATATAACACAAAATATAGTCATAGTCATAGTTTGGTTTATTGTCGAAAACAATCATGTACATGTACATAGAGTGAATTCGAAATTTCGTTTCCCCACTAACCAGGCAGGACAGTGATAGAGTAATCCTTTCACGAGATCCCTTACGGCTTCACAATGGCTCGAAATTGCCGCAGACAGCTTCGGGGACTCTTTACTTGCTGCCAGCTTACAAATTTTGCGATAGATCATGGACAATCCCAGGCCAATTAACAGATGTCCAGCTATCAGAAATCCGAATACGTAAATATCCTCCACATCCTCCAGGTACATTGGTGCCAAACATACGACTTGCAGCAGCAAAAGTACCATCCGGACACACCGCTTCTCCCGGAGCAGCACTCCTCCGTGAAAAAAGAGTATCAATCGTGCTGAGGGTCCAGCTGATCACATCCATATTTTAGGAGTTTGGAAAATCTGCTCCAAAAGCGAGAAAATGACGAAAACAAGAGAGGCACGCAGACAACAGGAGCAATAGATAAGGAGAGGAAAGAGACACGTCTGCTCGCTCTGACGGTCAGAACAACAATTATCAACATAATATAAACATAATATAAAGCGTTTGTCACTTGTAGATTACTTCACAGTGGGTAACCACAACCTTTACTCAGGAGTACTGATACAATGTAAAAAATATTATTTAGGAGTAATATAAAGGATTGCTTAGGAGTGTCTAAAACTAGTCTGAAAACAATTCTTTGAAAAAGTTACTCCAAATATATCAATGTTGACGCTGCTCTCAAGGCATATGATTTAAAAAAAAATCTTGGCATAAAACACAGACAAGTGAAGTCATGCATGGGTAAATACTGAAGGGACTTTCTTAAGACAAACCTTCCTCATTAATGACCAGGTCAAATCATTCATTTCCCTAATGCTTCAGACGCAATCAGAATGTTGATTATCAATTTAAATAAGTCTGACTGGGGTGGGGATAACAAAAGCATATAGTGTGGTGATCACGCCTTATGAAGTATTTTCAAGGTATTTCAAGTTTTATTTGGATCTATTTTGCATTTATTTCAAGGGTATTCAATGTATTGCTAAAAAATAAAAATGCCATAAAACATCTGTTCTTACAGTGAGTTGGGTTGCTTCTTCACAGATCTGACCTGTAACTTGGCCTGGTAGCACCACTTGCTTCTCCCCTCTCCATGTGACAAGCAGGTGACTAACTATCCTCCCGAAAACGTACATGGTGCTCCTTTTTAGAAGGCTTTATTAGAAAACCCAGTGTTCAGAGCCAGCCCATCTTTCATCATTTTGAATTCAGTGAGTTCGTATGAGGAAGCAAAACGGCATTTTATTCCCCCTATTTGTTTGCATATTTTGAACTTGGCAAGGAAATGTTTGTAAGTAACTTTTAGTTTCATTTCACAAAGGTATTTAGGTGGAGTTTGTGGGGGGGTGACCTAGAAAAATCCTTTAAATGTATGCACATTAAAGAGTCTCAACAATAGAAGCTCAACAACACAAAGGTGAGTTTTATACTTTTATTACCAACAACAATTATCTGTTTATATCTGCCTGTTTCTTGCCTTGTTGTGCTGGAATTGTATAAGAAATAAAATACAATTTACAGCTTGCAGCTAATTATTTTCCTCCTTTTTTGTGCAGTGAGCATTTGAGATGGAGTCAGACAGCAAAGACCAAAAGACAACAACAACACAAAGTACACGACAATTACACACACTATTATCATAACTGCTGACATGTGCTGAAGTGTTTCCCTTCTCTTCCAGGTGAAGACTCTGATGGCAGTGAGCGCCAATCCACGCCGTCCAAAAGACAGACTAGTTTTTCAGTGCAGGTTCATGTGGAGACCCAGGACTTTAAAGTGCAGTTGCAGGTGCAAAGTCCAGGCACTGATGTCAAAATCCACTCCAACTCCCCACGCTCAGGGGTCAAAGTTCAGGTAACTCTTTTAGATATTATTGGATGTTTATCAGACCCCCCAGGATTTCTCTGGCATTTTTTGTGATTGTCGCGGGCTAAAATGCCTGAATTTGCGGGAGCTTTTCCAAAAAGTTGCGATGAAAGTTGCGGTGCTTTTAAGGTTTTTGTTGCGATTTTGTCGTGGGAGGAAGTGAAAGTTGTGATAAATAGTTGCGATTTTCGCTTTTTGTAATTAAAATTGAGTAATTGAGATTGAGAGCCCTGGAATAATACAAAGACACAGAGATCACAGATAGGCTATGGTTCTAAAACAACCTTGAAAATAAATTACTACTAGGAGGGGAACTGTTTCGCGCGGTCTTTTGCTGTTATTTTTGTGGGCAAATGGTGCCGCAGACATGTTTCTTTGCCATTAGAAGCCGTGTCTCAATTCCCAGAGCGCGCGGCTCGGAGCGTGGCCCAAAGGGCATGTGCGTCACACATTCTGACAGTACACCGGCGCGACGACTGCTGTCCCATTTCTTTTTTGTCCCATGCGCAGTTAACACGCGGTCCGAAGACCGCAGTCGTTAAGCGGTCAGCGGACTGCAGTCAGGGCTGAGCAAGTGTGCACCGCCTTGACTGCAGTCTGAGCCCCCTTCGGGCCGCGCTCCGAGCTGTGCGCTCTGGGAACTGTGGACACGGCTGCAGTTTCGTTTCGTCACATGGAAGTAAGGCAGAAGGAAGTTGGTCGGCGTTCAATACGTCGCCGATGATTGGTCAAAATTTGTAAAAATTGTGGAAAAGTTGCGGTGATTGGTCAAAATTGCAACACCGCCCTGAATTCACGGGGATTGGCTGAAGTTGCGTTGAAGTTGCAAATCGCAACATCGCAAATTCCTGGAGGGTCTGGTTTATTATTAGAAGATTATCATTAAAATGCACCACGTAACAATGTCTCTATGGAGATGTTACTGCTTTGTCTGTACTATTCGATAGTATGGCTTAGTATCAACTTATCTTTCTTGCATTTATTGAATTTGACATATTTTTAGATAAGTATTGAGACAAGGTGGCAAGGACACAAGTGACATATCCTCCACCAGAATATGTACATAGTGTACCTTTATAAAGTCAATATATTCAAGATAACAAGTTTAGTTATTCCAAATGACATGAGAATAAATTAACATGTTTTGTTGGCCAGTGGTGGAATGTAACAAAGTAAAAGTAGTAAAGTCCTGTAAAGTAAAAGTAGTAAAATATATTTATTATTACTATATTTGAGAGCAGGTATCTATAGTTTCTTCATCATTACATTTTTGAATTGGACTGAAAAGTAAAAGTAAAAAAATCAGTGTGAAATATTTTAATTTTTACTCTTTACTCATTTTTAAACGGGTACTTTAAAACTTTATTAGTAATTAGTAGATTTTTTTTCATGTGATACTTTTACTTTTATTGTATTTTTTGCTCCGGTATTTGTCCTTTTACTCAAGTAACAAAACTGAATACTTCTTCTACCCCAGCCTACATCTAAAAGTGTTGGGTCTTTCTTGAATAGCAACATATTTTATACATTTTGCTTTTATACCTGCAGGAGGCCAGTGAACAAAAAACAGAGGGACAAGGACAAGGTGAGATATAATGTGTTAGTATTAATATTATTTGCATGCAACACAGTGGTGAAAGTAGTTTTCATTTCTTACAGGTGTTTTAATGTCCAGTGCATCACTTTACCATTACCATTTTAAGTTTTACACCTTTTTCATAGATAAATAACTTTTTTAATATACTTAACTTTCGTGGCATGGTAGCTGAGTGGTTAGCGCTCATGCTTCACAGCAAGAAGGTTCCGGGTTCGATCCCCAGGCCTTTCCGTGTGTGTTCTGTGTGTAGTTTGCATGCATGGTCTGGGTTTGATCCCCGGGTCGCCTGGGCCTTTCTGTGTGGAGTTTGCATGTTCTCCCCGTGTCTGGGTGGGTTTCGTCCGGGCACTCCGGTTTCCCCCACCAAAAACATGCACCATAGGTAAAATCCTCCAGCTTAGGTCCTGACCAAACTGAAGCAAGAAGATCATGGAGATGGTCCCCGGGCGCCCTAATGTGTGCTGCCCACTGCTCCTAATATATATGTATATAGGATGGGTTAAGATGCAGTGTGAGATCAATAAAATTCACTTCTTAATTATTTCATATGTTTGTGGGCCTACATAAATGGTAAACATGCAAACTTGTTTACCATTTATGGGTTCTGGGTTCGGGTATCGAACCCAGAACCTTCTTGCTATAAAGCATGAGCCACTCAGCCACCATGCCGCCTAGGCTACTTTCATGGTTACATTCAGATAAGTTTTGACAATTCTTGTTTAACAGACTGCAGATATCTCTGCACGAGAGTTTCGGGTAGCTTTCAGTTATTCTCCAATGGCATAGTGTGGTTGTTTGTGCTTTCTACTTAAATAGCGCACCTTACTTTTTTTTTTTTCCAAATGTGGGTTTTGGCCACCATTAACCATTCTCTTAGCGGTGCTGCGTACCGGCTGTGAATGTTATACCGGTGCGCTGTTCCAGTGCGCACCGCCTTACTTTCACCACTGATGCAACATATCAATAAAAGTACTAGGTAATAATAGTGGTGCCATGTTTTCATAACCTTTTTACATTCTGCAGTTCGACTAAACAAGAAGGGACCAGTGTTCACGTTGAAGGTAAGAAATATACTTATCAATAAATAAACTGTATATTCCATAAGAATGTACAGTATATCATATAGTAAATTTAGATCAGATTGAAACTTGTGATTTTGCTTTGTAAAAGTGGAACATGTAATTAAGAACAAAGACATGCAGAATAAAAAGCTATGCTGATGACCGTTTTATGACTTTATTCATCCATCATTGTTTAGGATGACCATGTAACCTTCTTGGCTGGACATGAGAAGAACCCTGTACTAGTGGAGATTAACATAAACTCTGATCAACAAGGTATTCTCTTGAAATAAACAACTATGATGATAATAATAATAATAATAATAATAATAATAATAATAATAATAATACGTTGTAAACAAATATAAAAGAAAAAACTCAGACATGCTTTTCTTTCAGAACATACAGACACATTGGAAGACTGTGTTGATTCAGTTGTCAAAAAGGTAAGGAAAATATAGTTTTAAATTATAATTGATGATTGATAAAACATTTAATAAGAAAAGGCATTGTAGATTTTCCTGATTGTGATTAATTACATGGTATTACAGGAGTGATAAGGACAGTTTATAAGTGCATGGCCTGACAGCTAAGAACTTTTTACTAAGAACTTTTGCTGCCAATGTAAGCCTCTGTATAACCAGTAGTAAGCCTTTAAAAACATTTTTTTTTTGCTTATTAAAGAAAAGTCAGTGAAATTGTACATCTCAAGCAAATGAGTATGTAAACAATCTATAGTTTGAGTATGTATTGTTATAAATCTATTGTTTCAAAGATGCATTAATTATCTTTGACTTAAATTTGACAGGACACTCTGGCGCAGCGAATCCAAGCACTGTTGGACAGACTGCTTCTGAACAACAGATTTGAGCATAAACTGACTTATGCAGAGCTTCTTCAGATCGGTCCAGCTCTGAAACATGACCAAGACTTATCTGAGAAGGATCTCTTCATTGTTTACCTGCAAAAACTGTTGATGTTAGACTACAGGGCGAGGTATATTTGGGTTAAGGATCAAAGTAATGATATTAGCACAAAGGTGTTATGCAGTAGTTCCCCAGAATATGACAACATCCACCCTATGGACTGTCAGATGGCAGTGTTCCACTGCTCAGACAGCTTTCTAAAGCAGCAGCTGGTCACAAAACTGTCCCAGTGTCAGTATGCCTTACCTCTGCTGGTGCCTGACCCTTTCACTGAGGGCATTGAGTGTCCTCTGTGGACACTCAGACAGATTCAAAAAACATGGACAAAAACTCAGGCCAAAGACGATTCAAATGCTGTGACGAAGCCCATTTGTAAAGCACAGACCCTGATGGTGTTTTGTTTCCGTTTGGGATCTCTGTCCGTCTCCAAATCTCAGCTCATCAACACTTTGATTAGTAACTGCCACAGCACGTTCTACCACAGAAACTGTCCAGGCAGCACCAAAAGTCGCCTTCTGTTTGATGGTGTAGCAGAGATCGCCTGGTACTGCCCTGCTGGAAAACCCAGTGACACCTTCACTGACTGTGTGGCCTTCTGCAATCTTCATGGGGATGGTGTGACTCATGATAAACAGCTGAATATACTGATGGACAAATCCTCCGTCAATGTGTGTTTTGTCCCAAAAGACCATGTGAGTGCTGAATTCATGGCTGTCCTTTTGGAGTCCCCTAAGCCGCTCATTGTTCTGCTTGAAGACAGCAACAGTTGTACAATTCAACTCAAAAAGGGAAAGTACAAAGTTGGTATTAAAGACCGAAACCAGTCAGATGTTTCTGAAGAGTTGAAAAGTATCCTCAGAGACATTTTCTCTGGTCCATGTGAGTTCTTTCAGCTTGAATCAATGTCCAACACTGGAATACGAGTGGATGAACAGGATCCCTGCTGCTCAAAAGGGTTGTCTGCTGCCAGGGAAGTAATGAATACAATTCAAAGGGTAAATGTGACCACAATAAAAAGCAATCTTCTTCCTTGTCAAGGTAGACTATTAGAGGAGTGGTGCAGAATAAACAAAGAACAGTACTGTCTCCAAGGTGATATTGAGAAAGAAAGATGTAAAAAACAGAATGAGTTGCAGAAGCTCCGAGAAGATCAGTGCAAAGCTTCCAGTGGTGACCTGATGGAGACTTTTGTCAGACACCTCTCATCTTTGTCTCCAACAGAGAGCAAGTATTACCTCACATGGACACAGATCTTAATGGACACTCATGCCGCAGAAAATGTTGCTTCAATCCAACAAAGCTATAAGCAGAAGTGTGCTGAGGTCTTGGCCCTGAAGAGAAGAGCTGACAAATCTTCTGAATTAAAATTCAAACAAGCAGAACTTGAACAAATATCTTCCAAACTTCAGTCAGCGACATGTGGTCTTGAGCACATCTTCAGAGAAATGGAACAGATCTATGAAGCCCACAAGTCTCTAAATAAACAGCCAAATAAGGACCAGTCAGACTGGTCTAGATTCCCTGAGCTGGCCGCAGACCTGATGATATCAGGACATCCAATGGAGCTGATGGATGGAGATGCAGGCCACATTCCTTTAATTTGGATCTCAAGTGTCATTGATCAAGTCATCAACAAATTGGGGGATAAGAGGGTCTTTGTTTTGTCAGTTTTGGGCATACAGGGCAGTGGGAAGACAACCATGCTGAATGCCATGTTTGGTCTACAGTTTGCAATCAGTGCAGGCAGATGTACCAAAGGGGCCTTCATGCAGCTGGTCAAACTGTCAGAAGACATCAAGAGAGATTTTCAGTGGGACTACCTCCTCATGGTGGACACTGAGGGGCTGCGAGCGTTAGAATTAGAAGGAAATGGAACAATTGAACGTGACAATGAATTAGCAACATTTGCTGTTGGAGTGGGAAACATGACTCTGGTGAATATCTTTGGTGAAAACCCCTCTGAGATGCAAGATGTTCTGCAGATTTTGGTTCAGGCTTTCATGAGGATGAAGAAAGTCAAGCTTTCACCAAGCTGTGTGTTTGTTCACATGAATGTGACAGATGTTGGCGCTGCAGAGAAAAACATGGAGAGAAAAAGGAAACTGAAAGAAACACTTGACCAAATTGTCAAACTAGCTGCCAAAGAAGAGTTTTGTGATGCTGTAAGTTTCAGTGACATCATTGAGTTTGACATTGAAAAAGATGTTAAGTACTTTGCTAAACTGTGGGAGGGAAGTCCTCCGATGGCTCCTCCAAATCCAGGTTACAGTATAAGTGTCCAAGACCTGAAGAGCTTCATCCTCTCCAAAGCATCACAGTCTTCAGGAGTCACTCTCTCTGAGTTCAAAATTAAAGTGCAAGATCTCTGGAATGCTCTGTTAAATGAAAATTTTGTTTTCAGCTTCAAAAATACCATCGAGATCTCTGCTTACAGAAGACTAGAGGTTGAGTTTGGAAAATGGACCTGGGCCCTGAGGAGTGAAATGCTGAATATTGAAAAACAGCTTCACACAAGTATTGAAAATGGGACAGTTCACAGAATTGATTATGCTTTTCTTTTTGGGCAAATAAGCAGGAAATATGAGGAAATAAAAGCTGCCATATCCCAATACTTTGACAGAAAGGAAAAAAAAGACCTCTTGGCTCAATGGAAAAAACAACATGAACAAAAGATAAAAGATTTTTGTGCTGAAATGGTCAGAAAAACACAAAGAAATCTGAATGATTTTCTTGAAGAGAAAAAAAGAAATGAAAAGCTAAACGAGAAGAAGATGATATTAGAGGACCAGTTACATACAAAATGCAAGGAACTTGCTCATCAACGAAAGAAAGATGGAGACCTTGAAAAACAGTTCAACTCTGTTTGGCAAATGTTTGCTCCTGAACTTGAGGAACATGTAAAACGTGTTAAAAAAATAAACTTAGTGCATGATCAAATTGAGGTTCTTCAAGAAGCTGGCTTTGAGTCCACTTTAATTACCACACGTAAAAACTCAAAATGCTACATAAATCTGTCAAAGCTTGAAGATTACTCAGATTATGTCGAGCAAAAAGGCGATCATAGAACAAAACAAAACATCACAGAGTTCATCCGCACAGTGGAGATAGAAGCTGTAGAGGTCATCAAGAGCAAACCTGTGGCAACAAAAGGCTACAATATAAACTACCTGAGAGAAATGGCACAACATGTGAACACAAGCGTGGAAGAATTTCAAACAAAGTGGAAATACTCTCTGAAGCAGGAGTTTACTGTAGATCTCACTCTGTACGTCTTTGTCAGGACAGAGACATGGATCTCTGAATCGAATGAGAAGTTTGTGAGGACAGAAACACACAAGTACTTGGAAAGAAAGAAACAGGAACATTACACTGTTTTCTCAAGCTTCTGCAAAGGAGAGTCCTCAGCAGTGGTTCTTGCTGAAATGATCTGTGAGAAACTGAAGACCTCCATGACTGAGGCGGTGTGTAACAGAACTGCCATTGATATCGCTAAAGTGATGAGGACCAGTTATCCAGTGTTTAATACAAGCAGGCTGAACTTAGAGAAACATGTGCTGAAGTCTCTGGCAGAGAAAGGAGACTTTAACAGATACATGACCTACATAGAGAGCCCAAAGACATACATTGAGACCTTCATCAAAGAAGAAGTTCAGGAATATATACACAGGGAGAAGAATGTGCAGATTCTTCTGAAGAAAAATGTTGATGAGATAAAAAATCATGTGACTATAGCTCTGATTCAGGCTACTGAAAAGGTGAAAGAAGGAAATGTAGAGGTGTGGCTGCAAGAGTTTCACAGTTTGCTTAGAGAAAAGCTAAATTTTGGCCAAATTCTAGCTCATCATTTTAAAGGTGTGACAGTATTTAGCTTTCTTAAAGAAGCCATAGAGAAGCGTCTTGGTCCCATTACTGAGGACCTCAAAAACCTCACACTGGATAAAATGAATGAGTTCCGGCTCCACCCAGACCAGATCCTGATTGATCAGCTTTGTAACTGCTGCTGGGAAACATGTCCCTTCTGTGCTGCTGTTTGCCTCAACACAGTCAAAGATCACAGTCCGGACAAACACAGCGTGCTCTTTCATCGCCCAACAGGGATTGAAGGATGGCACATTCGGGGTACAGTGGAAATGGTCATTGATTTTTGCACAACATTAGTTGCAAGTGACAAGAAATTCCGTCCTCAGTCCTTCTCACAGGTGTCTGTTCCTTACAAAAAATACCAAAGTGCTACCGGGAACTACGCTGAATGGTTAATCACTCCTGATGGATCCAAGCTGGTCTACTGGAAATGGTTTATTTGTCGATTTCAGAAGGAACTGGAGGATTACCACAACTTAAAATTTGTAGGTCAAGGAGAAATCCCCAGCGAGTGGAGGAACTACAGTAGAGAGGAAGCAATAGAGAGTCTGAATGAAATATGCATATAGAAACATTAAAGGGATATGCCACCCCCAGGTCAAATTTGGGCATCTCCCCACAGTCCAGAGACTAAAATAAGTGGTAGAAAGCGTTTTCCTGCTCACCCAGCCATTGTCCGAGTCTGTCGCCACTGACCGCCGCGGTATCTGGTGCTCCTCCGCCTTAGACTGGAGTCTAATGTCGCCAGAGAAAGATTTCGGCCAAAAGGAATTAATTTGCTCGATGCGTTTCCCAATTACTTTGTGTGTAGTGCGCATTCATATCGAGTGCAAATAAATGTGCAAATCAACACGGAGAGCTTGCCTTGGTCATTTTGGGTGGGAACTATTTTCCAGTGCGTAAGTATACAGCCGTATCACACACCACGTTGTGCAACAGGGGAACTCCCTTCCCGGTGCGTAACTGGGATTCCCCTGGTAGCGTGCTGCGTGATACGGCTGTATTCTTACGCACTGGAAAATAGTTCCCACCCAAAATGACCAAGGCAAGCTCTCCGTGTTGATTTGCACATTTATTTGCACTCGATATGAATGCGCACTACACACAAAGTAATTGGGAAACGCATCGAGTAAATTAATTCCTTTTGGCCGAAATCTTTCTCTGGCTACGTTAGACTCCAGTCTAAGGCGGAGGAGCACCAGATACCGCGGCGGTCAGTGGCGACAGACTCGGACAATGGCTGGGTGAGCAGGAAAACGCTTTCCACCACTTATTTTAGTCTCTGGACTGTGGGGAGATGCCCAAATTTGACCTGGGGGTGGCATATCCCTTTAAGCCAAGGCAAACATAGCCTGCCCTCCACACAGATAATGTCAGGAAACAGGGAAATGGGGATGGTATACTCTACTCGTGATTGGGAGTAATATTTTATTTTTTAAAGATGCAATGAAATACATTTTTTGTTGTTGTTTGTTTTATTTGATTGAGAATATTTGATTTATTGAATTATGTGACATATATCATATCATCAGGTGTGTTATAATGCAGAATACAGAATACTTAACTAACTGTAAGACAACTACTAATTGAAATGCAAGAAATATAATAAATGTGATGTGTTAACGAGTGGCATTGTTTCTTGTAGTGAGTATAAGTAGAATGTCCATGCTTCTCACCTGCAATATATGAGGGACGGAGTCGACAATGTTTTCTTTATGATAAAAGGAGAAGTTCAATTTGTCAACTGGACAAAGTTTGTTTGGTTGAAAACGTTTCTCCGCTCATCCGAGAGGCTTCGTCAGCTCTCGGATGAGCGGCGAAACGTTTTCAAACAAACAAACTTTGTCCAGTTGACAAATTGAACTTCTCCTTTTATCATGGATTCTACCTGGACGACTGAGGGACTTTTCTCACAATGTTTTCTTTACTTTTTACTTCATTACTTTAGAATGTCTTATTTTTAGGAAAGAGGCCAGTAAATATATATTAGTGTGTGATTACAGGTTTCTCTAACAGATCTTGAAGGAAGTCAGTTTGAAGTCCCCCCTGATTCTCAGGTACTTGATGACGTCCATGTCCTCGCGGTTAGGGAAGTGCACTTCTTGATCATCAGGGAGCTCCACCTCAAACATGTCTCCACTAAAAATCACCACGATCTGAATTCAAGCAGAACAGACTCATATTAAGCAGAATATTCATTCAACTAAATCATCTGCCTCATAGTACGGTTTATTCATTTATTTTGCATTTTGTAATATTTGATCTATATATTGGCCAACATCTGCATTGCATCCATCTCTTCTGCTGCTCCTATCCAAGATCTGTAAATAATGATAAAAGGAGAAGTTCAATTTGTCAACTGGACAAAGTTTGTTGAAAACGTTTCGCCGCTCATCCGAGAGGCTTCGTCAGCTCTTGGGTCTTGTGCTGGTTAGACACTGTTTATATCTACGTAGCTGCCGGGAGGCGCTCCCTACACTGAAAAAGCTCTGAAAACGATCCCCACTAATCTGTCTCTTTGTTTTTCAAATTACTCTGGCAACTAGTTTCGCCCCCCTATTCAACGTCTAACAACCCTCTCCAGCCCTCTGCCCTGGATCGTCTGCCCTAATGTTTCTTTGTCTGTTTTGACTTGGTTTAAGAATCGAATTATAAATGGGAGACAAGTTATGTCTAACTCCCCCATTTCTGTTTAACGACGGATTCTCTTTTTTGACAAAAAAGAGAATCCGTCAGAGCTCCTCCCTGCAGCTAGATATAAACAGGGTCTAACCAGCACAAGAACCAAGAGCTGACGAAGCCTCTTGGATGAGCGGCGAAACGTTTTCAACCAAACAAACTTTGTCCAGTTGACAAATTGAACTTCTCCTTTTATCATGGATTCTACCTGGACGACTGAGGGACTTTTCACGCATCTGTAAATAATGTCTGTCTGGCACAATTAACCTATTGACGGCTAGGTTAAAAACAAAGAACAACATATAGCACCTAACCTTATTATCTGTACATATTATTCATTAATTATTTGCTCACTGTAATATATTTGATAAACATCCCTACCTTGACTTCAGCCCCTTTTTGCGTGTTGTTAATGTGTTTGCGTGTTGTTAATTTCCCGTTTCTCATCACCCCAGCGACCAGCCGACTTAGAGTTACACACAAAAACAGTTCCATCGAGATCGAGACATCATTGAAGCGGGCGTTGAAATGCAGCGCCAAATCCTCCTCGTCACAACCAAGGTCAATCTGGAATCTAAGCACCAAGCATACTAAGGAGTCTACAGGTTAACATCTACAGGTTGACATCGTATGGTTAACTTCAGGCCTAACTGTCGGCGTCATGCAGAATCATGCTTTTTATTTTCAACTTGTCTCCAACTTTGAATTCCATATTCTTCATCTCAAGTTCCTATGAAAAAATAATTGAAAGTCACACAGAATTTTCTTAAAACAACAAGGACCAGACAAAGGTGAGTTTATGTGTTTGGTTCAGTCAATAGGATTATGATAAGGCGGGCACAGTTTAACGTTAAGATTTCAAATAGACCTAACAGAAATAAGCACAAATTATTGCAGATATTAACAAGTTATCTGGACAATTAGATAACTAAAAATAAATTATAAGACAAATAAGTCAAATCTACCTCACCATGTTTGATACTGGTGAGTTCCACAGACGAATGGAGGGGGACTGTTTTTTTCCTGAAGAGACAAACAAATGTGAGAATAAACATGAATTTTTTTATCTCAGATTCATTTTAGATGCCAACAGCTATGTAAAGCTGTGCCATAACTATGAATATTGTCCCATATTGCTAATAATGTTATGAATGTTTGAATGATATTGTTATTTATGTCAAGTAAAGTATTATTATGGAATCAGGACTTCTACTTTATTACAATAGTAGATTACTTACATTGTAAAATAATTGAAATCATCATTTATAATCATTTGATTATAACTGAAATTTTCCTGATATATGGTTTAACCCTACAACTCTTTCACTATAAAAAGTAACACCATCACTTTTGCTGTGTAGTTTTTACCCGATATACTATACCCAGAAGTACTTGTCAGGAAAAATAGATCAAAATGACAACACATGATAAATTAGAGAGGTTTTCTTTTATTTTCAACTGTGGTATGTGTAACAAAATAAAATAATAATAATAAAAAAAACCTAGGAAGACCCTAAAAACATGCTCCAAAATTACTGAAAATTTAGGAATTTGAGAACAAAAAAATCCCCCCAAAAAATAAAAAATAAAAATTATTATTATTATTATTATTATTATTATTATTATTATTATTATTAATAATAATAATAATAATAATAATAATAATAATAATAATAATAATAATAATAATAATAAATTGAGGGAGGAGAAGCATTTTGAGTGTTTTTCATAAAATTCTAAATGGCGGAAAATGTACCCTGGCAGAAAATGTCGTCATAGGGTGCGTTGGATTCAGCTTCGCCCAAGGAGTCCAGGGATACCAAGTTTTTGAATATTGGACATACGGTTCAAAAGTTACACGCAGAAATGTACCTGAAAATTCCTGCAACTTTGACCTGCTGGTGGCGCTAGAGAGTTTGGGGTGGGTAATGAGGAGACTGGCTGGAATGTGCATGCCAAATTTCACAACTTTTTACCAGACGGTTCTAGGGGTTGCCATAGACTCCCAGAGGCGGAAGAATAATGTATAATAATAATAAGAAGAATCAATAGAAACACTATAGGTGCCTTGCAGCTTAGCGCTGCTTGGCCCCAAATATAGCTGCAAGCAGCAATGTGGGGCCAAGCACCGAAGGTGCATGTAGGCCTCAGCATGTATTATCGTTTTGTCATGACAGCCAATCAAACGCTATGTTATAAGCAGAAAAGTTATACAGGGTCTAACAGAGTCTGACAGGGTCTGACAGGGTCTAACAGGGTCTAACAGAGTCTGACAGGGTCTGACAGGGTCTAACAGGGTCTAACAGAGTCTGACAGGGTCTGACAGGGTCTAACAGGGTCTAACAGAGTCTGACAGGGTCTGACAGGGTCTAACAGGGTTTAACAGGGTCTAACAGGGTCTGTTAGCCAGGCTTTCCAGGCTCCCAGGCTTCATATGAAGGGTTCCCGAGATATGAGCTCACTTCGGCTAGATCAAAGACACATCAAAGACAGATCAAAGGCAACGCAGAAAATTCCTGAAAGTTCCTGCAACTTTGACCCACTGGTGGCACTAGACGGTTGGGGGTGGGGGCCTATAAATTGCTGTGGGTAATGAGGAGACTGACTGGAATGTGCATGCAAAATTTCACAACTTTTTACCAGACGGTTCTAGGGGTTGCCAGACTCCCATGGGTCGAAGAATAATGTATAAGAATCAGTAGAAACACAATGGTGCCTCGCACCTTCGGTGCTTGTCCCCAATAATAATAATAATAATAATAATGGAAACTTGGTGTTTGGTCCCCCCATTCCTGGGAGATGTGAGACTTCCCTGGTGGAGCTCAGACTCCTTGACACATGAACAGTTGCAGGAGAGAGGAACAAAAAATAGTATTTTTTCAGTGTGTAAAAATGACCAGTTGACTAAAATATTGTTTTCACCATAAGATATTCCCTTTGAAATCACCACTTTGTGATATTTATTCATAACCACTGCACTAAATTTGCCTGGTTTACACCTGACCATATCACAAGTGATATATAGTCTGGGAGCCACCTTCGAAATATCTCGTAGTGGAGGTGTGGTTTACGATCGCCAAAGGCCGTTTATTGGGCGTTACGAATGTCTATCATTTGGCGTATACGTAGCCCATAGCCAATCATGTCAGTTGCCAGTTCAAACTACAAGCTTCCGTTTGTCACGTAGTACACGTCACCGTCTTGCCACCCCTCCCCGCTCTCTGATTGGCTTCCAGAATCGGGAGAGCTCGCTTGCCATAGTTGCCAGGCTGTATTTCAGATCGGAACTAATGAAAGCAGCCTGGGATTACCCAGGTTAGCACTAAATAAGGATAGATACACATTCCAGGACCACTCCTACTTACTTATTCCTTACATCCTCTTACATTAAATGAAAATCACCCGAAAAGCCTGGGCTTTGGGGCAGGGAAACACCTACACCTAAGCCGTTTTCCAATCCTAGTTTCTAGTTTAAGTTTGGCTACGTTCACACTGCAGGGCTTAATGCTCAATTCCGATTTTTTTGTGAAATCCGATTTTTTTGCGAGGCCGTTCACATTTCCAGTTAAATGCGAATTGTATGTGATCTCCAGTGTGAACGCTAAACTCCCCAAAAGTGTCCCGCATGCGCCTTGGAGGACACGATGACGTCACACGCAGCGAACGCGCTCAATGTTTACGGAAGTAGCCTAAAGTTGCTTTCGTACCGGAGCCAAAACATGTACAGCTTATTTGTTTTAAGGAGGAGACGGAGAAGGAGAAGGACGAGGTTTTTGGCCACAGCGTTTTGCGGGGCAGTGGCAGCAACGTGTGCAGAAAGGAACGTGTGGGTGCGGAGTCACAGGCAGGAGGGGTGGGATTGCTCCGTGCTTCGCCGCTTCACTGATACGAGTTTATATACTATTTTCGCATGACGAGAAGAACGTTTGTGCAAATTTGTGAACGCCTACTTGTACCACTCTCATTGGAGGAAACACACTCAGGTCGGATGAATGTGACCTGGCCGTTCAGACTGCAGTCGCATGTCAAAAGATCGGATATGTATCGGATTTAGGACCACATATCCAAGTGGCCTGGATCGCATTTGAAAAAATCGGATCTGTGTCGTTCACACTGTCATTAGAAGATCAGATACAGGTCGCATAGAGGCAAAAAAATCGGATTTGGGTCGTTTCAGGCTGCAGTGTGAACGTAGCCTTTGTGTTCTCATGCAATTCAACCCCCCCCCCGCTCCTCGGAAATTACACAGTCTCACTCACGACCCCGCTCAAAACTTGAGAGCCCTGTTTCACATAACAGCATTAGTGACGTTAAAAACATTTTTTTAAATTTCAAATTGGCTTGTTTTTCGGAAAGAAAGGAGGTTAAACCAGGGCTAAAACCAAGACTAAACCAGGACTAAACCAGGACTAAAACCAAGACTAAACCAGGTCTAAACCAGGACTAAACCAGGGCTAAACCAGGACTAAAACAGGACTAAACCAGGGCTAAATCAGGACTAAACCAGGATTAAACCAGGGCCAAATCAGGACTAGTGTGTGTGTGTGTGTGTCCAGAGTGTGTGTGTGTGTGTGTGTGTGTATAGAGTCCTATACTATTTTGTATTGTATTAAATTGACAATACAGGTGATTTTGAATTAACATATTATCCTGTGTATTATTGAATTATTAAATGGATTTTTGTTATAAAAGCATTTCCATTTTAACAAAGTACCTTCTAATTCTGACCTACCCTGAAACTCCACACCACAGTGACGTCAGTGATGGGGGAGGGCTCAGCTTAATGTCATGCAAACGCGTTTTTTCTCAGCTCAACAATTTCAGAATGTGCTGCTTTCAAATGGCCACAAATTCTTCAAATGTTCTCAGATTTCCATGTGTAAGGCATCGAATCTTGAAGTACCTTCAAGTATCTTCTAATTCTGACCTGCCTGAACATTAACACCACACCACAGTAATGTCAGTGATAATCTGCAGGGGCAGGGCTTTGCTTAATGTCATGCAAATGAGGCAAGAAGGCCTAAAGCAGGGGTGGGCAAACTTTTTGACTTGTGGGCCACAAAGGGTTCTAAAATTTGACAGAAGGGGCGGACCAGGAGCAGCTGGATTTAGTGTTTTGGTAATCCACTTCATAAGAGAAAAAAATAACATGGGATATGTAGAAAACATGTGCTTTATTTCAATTAAAAATTAACAAAAGCATTACAACAAAATGTCCATCTTTCAAGTTCCACGGTATTTAGCTATTTATTGAAATGACTCTTAAAACACAGAAAATTTAATCAATAAAATACAGCTTTTTAAAATACTAACAATAACTAGCACTGAAAGTTCTGTTCTCCTTCAGGTTTTTATCATCACCACTCTCCTCCTGACTGTCTTTTTTCAAAAACAGAAGGAGATGCAGATCTACTTGTCCTGCTCCTTCCTTCTATTCAATGCGGGCCGGATTAAAAGATGATAATGAGCGGATTATGAGCTGTTTTCAGCCCTGAGCAAAATCCCATGTGTTACTTTCAAATGGCCACAACTTCTTCAAATGTTGTCAGATTTCCATGTGTAAGGCATCATTGGAAAATCTTAGAGTCTACACTTTCAGAATCTGTGAATAACTCAAAATGCCCCCGGGACGACTTGTGTCCTGTTTTGCTGCGGTCGGTCACATTTGATCTGTTTCATATATTTGCCTCTTTAGGCCATTTTCACACGTTGCAGTAGATTTAGTTCTGGTTACTTCAACACCTTTGTGTTTAAGCTCTTGTATAAAATAGACACAGACTTGTGAACGACATGTTCATGAGCCGTACGTCTCATCTCCACAGCGCTTCCTGCAACCTGATCCCACGGTCTCCTTCTGTGAGAGAGGTTCAGCACACTCCTGAGCCCAGAGCAGAGCGGGAGTTCTGACGGTAAATTACAGCCAATTCAATTTTTAAATGAGCCAAAGCGGCAAAATGGCATTCATTTGTTCAAAGTTCAAGTTCAATGTCAGCTTTATTGTTAAAAACCATATGTACAGGTTGCACAGACAGGATTTGAAATTGCAGCGCCCCCTAGGCCCACAGTGAACATAAAACATCTGATAAACAAGACAATAAACACCATGACTAAAACATCACATATACCTGTAGCAAAAGTACAGTAAATTGTATATAATACAAACAGGTAAAACACACAATGTGTAGTGTAATAAAGCTCATATGGTGTCATTTAAGCAGCAGTGTCAGTGTCGTTTAAGCAGCAGTGTCAGTGCCATTTAAGCAGCAGTGTCATTTGTTCACAATATCAAATGAACTTTGGATAACTAATGTGTAGTACCAGCTTGTATAGGACTTTTTTCTTCACAAATTTTTGCAATTTTTTTTCTATACTGTGTTGTCCTGTCAGTTTAACACGTTAATTACATTACAAATTAACGTGTTATAAAAATTAACGCAATTAATTATGAGTGGCAATTCAATGCGTGTGCAGTTTAAATTTGGCGTGCGGCGAGCAAATCGCTGCCACGGCAAGTTTATTTATAAAAAGAACGAAAACGGGACGATCAACAAGAACGCCGTGATTTGGAGCTTTTGTCTAAAAGAATTTTCCGATCACCGAAGCTGCTCCAGCCTGACAGATCATTTGAACGACAAACACGTCCGGACAAGTTCCATCGTTACCGGTGATAGTGCACACTTCACCAAACCACCAAACCACCAAACCACGCTCACAGAATTTGGGAAACGAATGCGCAAAGTGACCGCGGAAAAACTGACAAACTCAATCACAAAGTGGGTTCGTTCGCTCGCTTGCTCACAATCTCTCTCTGTCACACACTCTTAAAATGCGATTAATTCGATTAATTAATTATAAATCCTGTAAATAATTAGATATTTTTTTAATCGCCTGACAGCACTAGTTGTAAATATCCTACTTAAATGTCTGCACTGAAGTGAGATGCTTTCAGTCTCATTGTGAGTACGTATAATGTAAACTGTACATATGAATAGTGACAATAAAAGGGATATTTCCTGGTTAAATAAATGTCATTAAATAAATAAATAAAAAGGCATTCATTCATTCATCCATTCATTCATTGATGGCAGAGAGCGCAGAGGAGGTTTGAGCCCGTACAAGGAGTGAACACGGGGAGGGCCGTAGCCTGAGGCAGGGTCACAGGGCGTGTGGGAGGGCATCCATCACACTGAGGCCTGTAGTAGAGTCCGTCTGAGCCGATACAGGACACAGGGGAGGGCATCTGGATGGTTGCAGAGGCGGGTGGTGCTGTGACTTGAGTCAGAATGGATGAACATCTCTGTGCAACACGTGCATAAAAATGCATTCTGACAAATAAAAACCTGAGCAGCGCATCGGGGGATTCAGTAGCAATATTAAAAATGTAGAAAAAGGTAAGACGCTCATAAAAAACTAGAGCAGGAGAGGATGAGATAGTAAAAAGAGACTAGCAAATGTGGGAATATATATTTATATATATGTGCAAAATCCAGTCAAGGAAAGGTCCGAGGCACTCTTTACCTTGTGTCAAGTCTTTTCTCAAGGAATGCAGGTTCACTTGGAAAAAGGCTCAACTCAACTTCTTCTTTAGTGGTAGTAGTAGTTGCAGTAGTAGTGCAGTGGTAAAAGTAGGGTAGGGGGTATTAGTGGTAGTAGTAGAGGTAGGTTTAGTAGTAGCAGCAAGTAAACAAATATAATGAAATTACCTTTACATTTAAGTAGTATTAGTATTTATATATATTGTATATTTGTTTCTGCATAGTATTTTAATTATATTTATTCATATGCATTTTACATAGGCTTAATCAGGCTAATTTTAAATTACATTTTAACAGTTAATATTTTAACCTTCAATGTAACTTATTTTTTCTATAATTTTAAATGACTATATATGATCCAAATTTAATATATTATTTTATATAATATTTCCATGAATTAACAAATTGCTAAATGTACACTTTTTAAATTAGTGCTCCTTAAACTTGGTTAGACAACTACATTTTACACCAAATTGGAATACATTTACCCAATCAATTACCAAATAAACTAAACTATTAAACTGGTCCTTTAACATTTTCACACTTAAATTCAGAAAATAGTCATGTCCAACCCAAATTTGGACATTCCCCAAATTAAATCAGCCAATCACATTTACAATTTAACTAAGGGTTCTCATTATGCTTTTAATTATACTTAAATTAAACTTAAATGTTCATTTGAATGAATTATACTGAAAAACTAATTTTGCAGGTAAATTTACTCACCGGTAGTGTCTCTGTGTTTCCCTGTTGCATTGTTTCCATGGAAATCGGGGCGTGGACCAAGCGTGCAAACATGCACGCTTCGCACACTCAAAAGCCCCAGTATGCACAGCGCGGCAGGATATACTGTATGACTACAAAGATGGACTCGCCAGCGACATCGCCATGTGACAGTTCCGACTTCACTATAAAATGTGTGTACTGGTTCACCTCACCTACAACTATGCTACATGAAACTCTTCATAAACTACGCTAAAGTTGTGACGGTGGCTGTAAACGCATTGTTCACGGCACCTGTATTACCGTTCACATGCTTTTCCCCTTACACTTCTATATTTTCTTTGCTGATGTAATCCTGGATATTCTACAGTATCGCCATGTCCCAATTCGAAGTATTACTAGTCGCAATAAAATAATATTTTTTTCTTTAGGGAACAAGGAGCAGACCACCCGGCTCATTGAGCTGAGGCGGGACCTGTTCCATTTCGCAGACGCCCATGCGGTCCCCGGACTGCAGGCTGAGGCTACGTTTATATGGCGACGATCAAAACGCAGACGCAAAAGTTGCGTCTCGTCTTCAATTTTGTATCCGCGTTTAGATGAGCGTTCTCAACAGGAAATGTTTGTTTATACGAAGACGCAAAAGTGGACGCAAAAGCCAGTGAAGGGAGGCGCTGTAAATAACTGGACTGAAAAAAACAACAAAACAAAACATCACAACAGCGTCCAGTTACATTTCTAACCACGACTGTACCGGAAAAGAGAAAGGTAAAACTTCAAAATAAAATGTCCTATTTGCGTTTTAAATTAGTTGTTAAAGTATTAGTTGTCCAAATATTTCAGTGACTTGTATTTTTGTTTACATGTTTTTGAATATTGTACTGAAAATAGTGACATTACAGGAGGATTACAGTGAATTAGAAAATATAAAATCACATCGGGTTTTACATTTGAAGTGCCTCATGCGGAAGTCGCTTGTCTTGGCGTCTGTGTGGCTGTGAGAGTGTGAGAAAGACTTGTACGGGAAGAAGAGAAAAGACCGTAGACGTGTGTGGGTGCGATTTATACAATTGTTGAAATGACTCTTGTATTGCCGCATCTATGTGACGTAAACGCGTACGCGACGTGAGCAGATCTGACCAGTTTTGCGTCTTGGGCAGTTTACACGGAAACGCTACAGTGGAGCGTATTTAAAGGAAAAGTAACGTTTTTTTACAATCTGAGCCTTCTTTCGGCAATAAAACAAGTAGTTTTACTCACCCATAGCAGTTTGGTGTCAATTGGAGTGGTATCGCAGAAGTTATGTTGGAGCCGTTCTGTTCTACTAATGATCCCGTATCCGTTAGCGTGAGTGCTCGGGGCATTACTTTGCGGTCTCCAAATAACACAAACTTTAGCACTTTTCAGATCACAGAAGATCGCTGTGTCAGGGTAGACTTTTAGTAGATTCCAAAACGGCCTGAAACCCGATATCGCAACAAAAAAGTAAAGTTCAGAGCGGTGTTAGCTTCTTTCGGACTAGCGGTGTTTACGCATGCGCACTGTCCTCTCTGATGACGTCATCAAATGAAACTATAGCTGGATATCGGGTTTCAGGCCGTTTTGGAATCCACTAAAAGTCTACCCTGACACAGCGATCTTCTGTGATTTGAAAAGTGCTAAAGTTTGTGTTATTTGGAGACCGCAAAGTAATGCCCCGAACACTCACGCTAACGGATACGGGAACATTAGTAGAACAGAACGGCTCCAACATAACTTCTGCGATACCACTCCAATTGACACCAAACTGCTATGGGTGAGTAAAACTACTTGTTTTATTGCCGAGAGAAGGCTCAGATTGTAAAAAAACGTTACTTTTCCTTTAACTTTTCCACTCTAGAGGGTGGTTTCAGATTTTTGCGTTTTTAGGCCCCAAAAACGCCGTCACCGTGTAAACGAAAGGCACTTCCGATAAAATATTTAGTCGTTTTTACCCGTAAGCGTTCTCGTGTAAACAGGCCCTGAGACCACACACCGAACTGTGCACTCGCTGAATTGGGAAACGGCTCTGGTTTGGTTTGTGTGCCTGAGCACCTGGACCTAATTAAATGGGTGCAGCGACACTACCGGCTTACCTGGATTTTTGGCGCCATCTACTGGCCAGACTAGCAATAAGATATTACGAGGGAAAGAGACTTTGACTTGACACTTTGTGACAATAAAAGTTCTTTATTATAAGATGAACATGTAACACATTTGAACTTTGAAACTTTGAATTATGGATGAGGTCGCAAAATTATTTTATTTTTTTCAGTTTGGCTAAATACCACAGATTTATTTATGCAGATCCAGCATTAAAATAACATTCAGATAAAATAAACTTGAAATCTTTATATTCTAAATATCATGACAAATAAAGAATCAAACAAACAATCCACCTTATTATTCCCAAGAAAAAGTACATACATTTTACATTTAAAAGTATGTCTGTCCTGCTTCTTCTCCTGTTCTTCTTTCCTCCTCCCACCCATATTTATCTTTCTCCTTCTCACCCTGATCATCATCTTCTTCCTCCCCCTCTTTCTCCTTCTCATCCTGATGTTCTTCTTCTTCCTCCTCCTCTTTCTCCTTCTCATCCTTATCATCTTCTTCCTCCTTTAACCAATCTTCCTTCTGCTCCTCCTTTTCCACCCCCTTCTCGTTCTCACGTTCCTTTCCCTCTTCCTGATTTTCTACTCTTCCTCCTCCTTCTTCTTTATCTGATCCATCATCTTGTTTTCCTCATCCTTCGCTTTTTGTCCTGCTCTTGATGTGACTCTCTCCATCTTCTAACAGTTCTCTGCAGGAAACAAGTGGACACATTTGAATGTTTCGGACACTGTTGTTTTACTTCAATAAATCGGAACTCAACTCTTTAACCTTACCTGTATTTTCTGATTTCGTCGTCGAGTTTTGCATTCACACTTCTTAGCTCGTCATACGCGGAGAGCTGTGTTGTCACCTTCACCTCGGTTAAATTGAGCTGCATCTTCAGCTCAGAAATTTCGCTCTAACAGAAAAAGCAAAAAAATCACCATGTCATTTTTCAATAGATATTCGTCGAGGCACTGATGGGTTTTCTCATCACAACAACACAGTTTGGAGAACTCCTCATTCATGGACTCTAGTTTTTGTTTATTTTTTATTTTGTTACAGAAATAATAAATGATGAAGGTTTAATCCTGGTTTAGTCCTGCTTAAGTCCTGGTTTAGTCCTGATTAGTATTTAAACATGTCCTAAAGTCTATAAAGTAAATGTGTTCCTGCAAACATCATCAGGTACACTTACTCGCCTCGTTGTTTGCTTCGTTATCCGATTATTCGCGTATCCACGCTCTTTCGGCAGTAAAGTATCTGATTGCATTCTGTACATGAGCTTCAGAGAAACGGACGTGTCCCAATGTGTCCCATGTCCCGAGGAGAGAGTCCTTCCTTCTTCTAGCATTTACAGTCAAAGTTACGGATTTTTAAGATACGGATGCAAATGCAGCTACAAAATGCAGCTGGGTCATTCCAGAATTAGAGGACATTTTACGTCCCACCCATCAAATATGAAATAACCCACATACAAAATACTAAAACATACAGTTTCTGAGTGAATTTACTTGTCCTGAGACCAAATCTAAAAAAAACTAAGAGAAAAGAATGCTTGAAAATAGTTTTTAAAATACCAAATAAGTCTGGGGTACCCCCCAAAATGACATTTTCCTCTTGTCCCACCCCTCTAATGACCAAACTGAATCTCAAATAAAACCGTTAAAATTGAATTGAAATTTCTTGTTTTTTGTATTATTTGTTTCATTTCCATCTCTTGTAACTGTGGAACATTTGTTTTAATAGACATAATATTTCAAATAATAATTATTATTTATGCAACATGTGTCCCACAACATGCACCAACCCTGTTACCAGAACATTTTTAGCCTGGTAGAAGAAGAAGAAAGGAGTAAACCACATGATCAATCAATCAATCAATCAATCAATCAATCATTCAATCAACAGTGAACCACATGATCCCCTGGACTTGACATCATCAAACAGTTTTCCAAAAGAATGGGCAGAGCAAAGGTTTGTCTTCTCTTCTATTTTTCATATTTTTATAACACCGTTAGCCTTGATTGAACGTCTCACTCTGCCTCATGCAACCCTGTTATACAAATGATCAGAATAAGACAATTATTATTATTTTTCCTTTACTTATTTGCATAAATAAGTTTTTCCTCTTGACTAGTAATAACAGCTAAACAGCTTCTACTCCTGAGATAAAGCGAACATTAGCGCGATTTTGCAACCCTGTTACTGTGATTAGAGGAAATAAATAAATAAACCATATAAATCATACAATACAAATTTTACCATTGACCGTCAGCTGAGCTAATCAAGCATTTAATAGTTTATTACCTATTATTGATGAATATGTAGCAGAAAATCAGAAAAGTGAAGGTTTATTTTTCAAGAATTTTAAAGCCAAAATGTCCTCCAATTCTGGAAAGACCCAGCTACATATTCAGGAGCTGCGCACAGGTGATGGGCGGAAAAAGAAAACAAAAGAGCGCAAATGTCACGTGATTGGTCCGTAGCGGTAGGATGCTAATTTAGACACACCTCGATTCTTTCCGAAAAACAAGCCAATTTCACAGACAAAATGTATGTTTTTTAAGCAGCCAGTGCTGTTATCTGAAACATGGAGAGGCTTCTTCATGATCTCAACTAGCACATTCTGCAAAATACGAAAATCACAAATTAAAAAAACAAAAAACAAAAAAAACTTCTAATGCAAATATCTCCGTTTCCCTAATCACGACATGCGGCGGGTTTGTGCGTGGTCGGACACAAATGCTATAGCTCATTCTTAATAGAAAGACAACAGTGAGTAAAAATGAACTCTTTTTGATCTTGTTATGAATTTTTTAGTACGGCTGCAAGTGTGTGGGAAAAAAATGCTTTATTAACTGAACTTTTCAACCACTGGATGAAATACAGTAGCAACTCTAACTTAAGATCAGTTAGGTTCATGTGGGAGCTCTTGGTCAGAAGAATGTATTGATTACCTGTATTTGGATTAGTGCTGTCAGGCGATTAAAAACATTAATCTAATTAATTACAGGATTTGTAATTCATTAATCTAATTAATCGCATTTTGAGAGTGTGAGAGAGTGAGAGGGAGAGATTGAGAAAGAGAGAGAGAGAGATAGAGAGAGATTGAGAGAGAGAGAGAATGAGAGAGGGAGGGAGAGATAGAGAGGGATTGAGAGGGAGAGAGAGAGAGAGACTGATGGAGAGAGAGATTGAGAGAGAGAGGGAGAGAGAGGGAGAGATAGAGAGAAGGAGAGATAGAGAGAGAGAGATTGAAGGAGAGAGAGATTGACAGAGAGAGAGGGAGAGAGAGATTGAGCGAGAGAGGGAGATAGAGAGAGAGAGAGAGGGAGAGATAGAGAGAGGGAGAGAGAGAGAGATTGAGAGAGAGAGGGAGGGAGAGATAGAGAGGAATTAAGAGGGAGAGATAGAGAAAGAAATTGAGGGAGAGAGAGATTGAGGGAGAGAGAGATTGAGAGAGAGAGGGAGAGATAGAGAAAGAAATTGAGGGAGAGAGAGATTGAGGGAGAGAGAGGTTGAGAGAGAGCAAGGGAGAGAGATTGAGAGAGGGAGAGAGAGAGAGGGGGGGATAGAGAGAGAGATAGAGAGGGAGAGAGATTGAGGGAGAGAGAGATTGAGGGAAAGATAGAGAGGGATTAAGAGGGAGAGATAGAGATTGAGGGAGAAAGAGATAGACAGGGAGAGAGATTGAGAGAGAGAGATTGAGAGAGAGATATAGAGATAGATAGAGAGAGCGATTGTGAGCGAGCGAACCCACTTTGTGATTGAGTTTGTCAGTTTTTCTGCGTTTGCTTTGTTCATTCGTTTCCCAAATTCTGCGAGCGTGGTTTGTTAGTTTGTTGGTTTGGTGAAGTGCGCTCACGTTCGCTCTATCACCAGTAACAGTGGAACGTGTCCGGACGTGTTTATCGTTCTTTTTGACAAAAGCTCCAAATCACCTTGTTCTTGTTGATCGTCCCGTCTTTGTTCTTTTTATAAATAAACTTGCCGTTCAAAGGCCCTGGCAGCGATTCGCTCGCCACACGCCAAATTTAAAATGTGCGCATTGACCTGCCACTCATAATTAATTGCGTTAATATTTATAACCCGTTAATTTGCAGTGTAATTAGTTAATCTAATTAACACGTTAAACTGACATTAACTGACATTAATTAATGACACTAATTTGGATCTTGTCTAGCTAGGTTTTTTTTTTGGGTAGTCATGTATATTAAGGCCTCTTGTTGCTCTTAAATGCTCTATTCTCTCTGTTCCAGGTTAAAAAAAAGTGTTTTTATTGTCCATACAGCATCATCAGATTCTTATGCATCATTTTAACTCTCCAATTGCCCCACAAACATGCACCTCCACGTTAAAACCCAATGTTTTATCGTCATTTAAACTAACTTTAAGTCACTGTTTCATAGACAAAGAAAATACATCACTGTATATTTTTCGATCTCCTTCTTATGCTTGGTTTCCGTCTCCTTGAACTTCTTTTCCTGAAATGTCTTGGCACTTTCCAGACTCTCCAGCTGAGTTTTGGTCATCTCCACTTCTTGTTTGTATTTTGTCACTTTCTCCTCATGCTCACGCCTCATCTCCTCTGTGCGGTTGATGTACTCTGATGACCCAGACAGCTCCTCTATGACCTCCTCGAGAAAGGCGATCTCGTCCATCAGGATCGTTACTTTGCTCTCCATTTCAGCACAATCAGTTGTTGCCCTTTTCTCGTCTTTTTTGAAAATTTCTAGTGTCTTCTCCACGCTTTTACGTGATTCAGTCTCCGTCTCATATTTAGTCTTGAGCGTGCTTACCTTACTGTTGAGCTCAAATATCTTTTTTCCATTCTCCTTCTGTTCATCTAGCAGTTTTTTCATCTTTTTTATGTAAGCCTGCTCAACTCGGACTGGCTTGCTTCTCCACTGGTCAAGTTGACTTTCTAGGTCTTTGTTGGTCTCTTCCAGGTTCTTCACTTTGTTGATGTAGTCAGAAAGTCGAATGTTTAGCTCTTGCAATTCCTCTTTGTCATCAGTGAAGTTTTTGATCTCAGTGGTCACACTGATTCTTGAGTCAGTTGTATCACTCTCTGTTATGGACAGTTTCCAGATTTCCCTTTTGGAAATTGTCTTCAAAAATTTTGCATAACTTGATTCCTCAGTTTTGGAAGCCCTCTTGGGTTCTCTGAAACAAAACTTGGGACTACTAATACTTGGGATACCAACAACTTTAAAAACCACACAATTTATAATTTCCAACATAATTTGAGTGTAGATGAATGTATTCATTATGCAGTATCAGATAAACAAGGGCAAAAAGAGGAGTGCCATTCCACAATTAAAACCACCCTGCCATGCTGGGACAGTGTAAAGGCATCGTACTTTACATAGACAGCATGTAAAATTGAGACGGGAATTCAGGGAAAAGCCGCTCCTGGCTTTGGTCTGGTAGCTGCAAGTCTTCCAAGTAACAAGAGGAGTTAAAAAGGTGCAGTCTGGACCTGCACCTTTATTTATTTATTTATTTATTTATTTGACAGGGACAGTACATTGAAAACATTGCCACCATATAGTAGGTCACCGATGTCCATGTACATAAGGCTTGTAGTCACAGGCTAATTCGCAGCCCCCGTCCCTGGTTAGGCTTTTAAAAACAAAAAACAACACAAATAAACACACAGAAACAGGACAAAGAACAAAACAAGAGCATTAAAAGCATTGGTCCCACTTGTCTCTACTATATCCAGTTTTAGTGTTCACATTTCTGATTTTCTTTAAGCCACTTTTTTACTTTTGTGGAGAAAAGTCTAATGTCCATCTGTGACTTGAACTCCAGAGGCAAAAAGTTCCACAGATGTGAAGATTTCACAGAGAATGCTGTTTGACCCAGAGCTGTGCGGCACCTCCTCACTCACAGCAGCTTGAGTCCGTACACCTCCTCACTCTGCAGCTCCCACTCACAGCAGCTCGAGTCCGGCACCTCCACACTCTGAAGCTCCCACTCACAGCAGCTCGAGTCCGTACACCTCCACACTCTGCAGCTCCCACTCACAGCAGCTCGAGTCCATACACCTCCTCACTCTGCAGCTCCCACTCACAGCAGCTCGAGTCCGTACACCTCCACACTCTGCAGCTCCCACTCACAGCAGCTCGAGTCCATACACCTCCTCACTCTGCAGCTCCCACTCACAGCAGTTAGAGTCCGTACACCTCCACACGCTGCAGCTCCCACTCACAGCAGCTCGAGTCCGGCACCTCCACACTCTGAAGCTCCCACTCACAGCAGCTCGAGTCCGGCACCTCCACACTCTGAAGCTCCCACTCACAGCAGCTAGAGTCCGGCACCTCCTCACTCTGCAGCTCCCACTCACAGCAGTTAGAGTCCGTACACCTCCTCACTCTGCAGCTCCCACTCACAGCAGCTCGAGTCCATACACCTCCTCACTCTGCAGCTCCCACTCACAGCAGTTAGAGTCCGTACACCTCCACACGCTGCAGCTCCCACTCACAGCAGCTCGAGTCCGGCACCTCCTCACTCTGCAGCTCCCGCTCACAGCAGCTCGAGTCCGGCACCTCCACACTCTGCAGCTCCCACTCACAGCAGTTAGAGTCCGTACACCTCCTCACTCTGCAGCTCCCACTCACAGCAGCTCGAGTCCGTACACCTCCACACTCTGCAGCTCCCACTCACAGCAGCTCGAGTCCATACACCTCCTCACTCTGCAGCTCCCACTCACAGCAGTTAGAGTCCGTACACCTCCACACGCTGCAGCTCCCACTCACAGCAGCTCGAGTCCGGCACCTCCACACTCTGAAGAATAAGATCATAGTGCATCACGTGCATGAAGACTTGAGCAGCTTGAACAGATAAACATGGCCCAATCAACCGAAAACAATTTATGTTTTTGTTTATAGTCTTGGACATTTTTTTAAATGTGCCCATTAAATTTGAGCTAAAACCATACCTAGATATTTAAACTCATTTGCCTGCTCTATTTCATTTTGGTCAATTTTGATCTTAAGTTCATCTAATGACTGATTTTTAAAGGAAAAACAAATTGACACTGTTTTTGTATAGTTCAATGTTAAATAGTTATTTTGAGTCCATTTTGATACCTCAACTAATTGCGTTTAATAGCTCTGAAGCCTGTTGAGGGTTGTCGGCTTCTACATAAATGATTGTGTCATCTGTGTATAATTGGCACATAACATTTTTGCAAATTTCTGGCAGATCAATTATGTATAAGCAGAAAAGTAGCGGACCCAAAATGGATCCTTGTGGCACCCCTAAATCACAATTTTGGATTTTGGATTTTAAAGAATTTATTTTGACACATTGTCGCCTCTTTTCAAGATACGATTTAAACCAATATATTGCTTGTTTTGATAAATTAAATTGTTTTAATTTTGTCAGCAAAACTGTGTGATTCACTGTGTCAAAAGCTTTTCTAAAATCTAAAAATATAGCTCCAACACATTTGCCTTGATCCATACTATGTTTATCACTACTCTGTTACTACTGCTCTATTTCCATTCATTAGTTTAAATGCAGAGGTTGGAGGTGGGTAGAAAAGAAAAAAATAGATTTAAAGAAGCTCTTAGAGAAGATAAAGAGAGCATACATTTTTAACAGGCAAATATCCTACAGGACTAGAACCAGAAACTGTGGAAGAGAGAGAAACAATTTCAGAATTCCAAAGAATTCCAAAGAGCAAAAAAAAAAAGATGAAATGGTCTGCAGGGGAAATATAAAATATAAAAGTTTTTAAACAAAAGATGATGAATCTGATGCTCTGTAGTGGTCACATAAGTTCTCAGGTGATACCAGTCCCAAAAACAAACTCTACATAAAGGAAATGTGCAGCACAACAGTTTGAGTAAAGAAAAATGATTCAAGAAAATCAGAGTTGCAAAGAATTTGAAAAACAAAATTAAAACAAGCTATTTTAATCTCTATCTTTACAAATCGATTCAAAATATTTCAGAAATGAATCATCATCCAGGAAATGATTGAAGTACTGATACCACAGAATACCATTCTATTAGCAGTGAAAGAGAAAGTATTTGTTCAGCCATCTAGAGCACATCCTCATATTTGACACGTTTTTCTGTCTACTTTTGTGTTTAGGTATTTGAGGAAGTCCTAGGTGCATTTACTGTGTACTAACACAAAAGGATTTGTGTTTGTAGTTAATTCAGATTAATGAACCCTTTTGTATTCTTGTCACTTTTGTCAGCAAAGCAGGAAACTCATCAGTATATCCTCATGCTTTAGCGATCACTCGTTGAGCAGATTCAATTAAATGTTCCGGCTAGTTTGGGTGGAGGAAGATGAACAATGAACTGTTATGAACTGTTAACACCCTCCAATATGGACACGCAAACCTTTGTGTAAGTGTTGAAATGTACATTTTATTATCCTAACAAAATACTGTTTCATTACCACAATTTTTCACTTTGTTATACTGTAGTTTTTCTGGAAAAACTACAGTTTAAAAGTCCTCTATGACACAGAACTGACTCTTGTGAGCTTTAAAACATGTCAAAAACTTACCTGGAGTTGTGTTTTGTTTCATTCACATGTTGTAATCCTGTATTATGAATCTGGTGGAACAGTGTGTTTTCTGGCAGGAAAACACACTAACTACTCTGTTAGAAAAGGGCTCACCAGATACATTTCAATTTATTTTAATGTGCATAATTCTCTTTTTCTCAGTAGGATATTCAGGACAAGGAACTGCCAGTACAAGAGGCATTCCACCTTAAATATTCAACCCAAAAGTCGGAGCGGCAGTAGCTCAGTTGGTAGAGCGTTTGTCCACTGATTCAAAGGTTGGCGGTTCAAATCCAGCTCTTGACATAAGAAACATCAGTGGTTGAGCGGTCAGATCCACTGACCCACAAGTTGGTTGGTACGATTCCAGCTCCCACAGATGAATGCTGCCGTTGTGTCCTTGGGCAAGACACTTAACCCACCTCGCCCCCAGTGTCTGCGAACACTGGTGTGTGAATGGGTGAATAGTTCCTTGTTGTAAAGCTTTGGGTGCCTTGAAGGTGGAAAAGCGCTATATAAAGATGTGACCAATTAAAACAATAGTGACAGGGTAGAAAATATAACCCAACATGTTACATGGAATTATGTAACTCATCCCGCTGGGTTAAAGTAACCCAACATTGGGTTAAAAGTTATTTTAACCCAGAATTAAGCGTGTATCTCATAAAGATTTTCTCCTCATTTTTATCAGACGTTCAATCATGGCAATTATCTAAAATGTAAATTCACAAATGTTGAATCCATAAAAGAGTCTAAATGAACATAATTATTAAGTGTGCACCCCCACTGAAGAACTTCACACCCCCAAAGCTCCTCCAGCCGAATGTCTCTGAAGTGAGCACCAAAAACCCTCTCAATGGGGAGTAGCTGAATTGTGCATGATTTTCAAAGAAGCTAACGTGATTAAATTTAATCTAATTTTGAGCCATGATGGAACAGACCCTCTCTTTAATACAATGTCTAGATTGGCTTTAGAGATGTTTGTAGAGATGCGCTTTTAACACAAAACCAAAGACGATCAAGGGCCGATTTTACACTATTTTCTGATCTGTGTTATATTGTTGTATCATTTCATTAAAACACACCCGGAGTAGTATTTTTTTCATTCACACATTTAACACACAAAGCTTTTCTCCTGCCAGAAAACACACTGTTCCACCAGATTAATAATACAGGATTACAACATGTGAATGAAACAAAACACAACTCCAGGTATGTTTTTGACATGTTTTAAAGCTCACAAGAGTCAGTTCTGTGTCATAGAGGACTTTTAAATATGTAGATGAGGCCACAGTTGGTAAAGAATGTCTAATATGAATAACTTTGTTACTGTAAAGAGGCTCTCTAAATAAAGGAAAGATTAAAAATGCATTGTGTTACTTTCTCCATGGAGATGTAATTGCTTTGGGTGGAATGTTTCACAGTATGGCATTAACCTTTTAAATCTTCGTAGAGACCAAGCCAGCTCACAGTCAGAATGCCTTTTTTTCTAAGTATTTTTGAGCAATCAAGGTTGGATTGGGCCAAAAAAATGGCCCTGGCATTTTTGTCTTAGACCGGCCCCCTCATAATTAACGGAACACAACGGACTAATTTATCTTTGTGTTCCCCGAAGTAAAGTATTTTACTATTGTTACGTCTTAGCTGAGGGGAAACCAGGGCGCAACATTTAAAGGAAAAATCCCCAAAACTACGAGCAACCTCGCAATAACTACACATTCAACGATAAAAGGAGAAATTCAATTTGTCAACTGGACAAAGTTTGTTTGGTCGAAAACGTTTCGCCGCTCATCCGAGAGGCTTCGTCAGTTCTGGTTCGAGTGCTGGTTAGACACTGCTTATATCCAGCACTCGAACCAGAACTGACGAAGCGTCTCGGATGAGCGGCGAAACGTTTTCAACCAAACAAACTTTGTCCAGTTGACAAATTGAATTTCTCCTTTTATCATGGATTCTACCTGGACGACTGAGGGATTCTTCACGCATACACATTCAACGGTTTATTTTAAAATGCATCTTGCACACAAGGTCAGGAGCACATTTGCCTTTTGCCAAAAGGTGAGTGATTTTCATGCCTGTCCATCCCCTAAAAGTTCTGGTATTATCCTCACATTCCTACCTGCTCACCTGCTGTGCCTGTGCTACACTTCCCTGGTCACTCTGTCCCTCGGGTTCTCTCGGGTTCTCTCGGGTTCTCTCGGGTTCCCTCGGGTTCCCTCGGGTTCCCCGTCCACAGTCTCTGGCTGCTCCTCTCCCTGTCCACCTTCAGCCTGGGCTGCAGTGGACATGGAGGCTCCAGCCCCTCCAGAGAATATGTCTGTTATTTTAGAACATTTTGCAGCGTCTATAGTGAGATTTTTAAATCTTTTATCCCGTAACTTCTCCACACCCCCTTTCTGCCACTTCTCCATGTTTCCACGCTCAACACTGAAACTGGCGGGGATCAGTGCAGAGAAAGGGGCGGGACCGCTCTCGTAAGCTTCTATATCCTGATTGGTTTAGTCCACTGTCTGTATTGAAGATGGACCAATGGGACGCCTCCTCTAAACTGTGGGCCGGTCTCTAAGTAAAAAAAACAAAAAAACAACGGCATCAGCCCCTGGGACTATCGGCTCACTGGGAAAATGCCCGGTATGCCTGATTACGAGTCCAGACCTGCCTGTAATTGAATAGATGTTAGGTTTAAAGACATACGGTGGAACATTCCATAGAAACAAGCCGGTGAAGGGACCCCCTAACCAAAAAGGTACATAATGCACCTTTAAAGTGTTTCTCAAAAAATGAACGGCACGTAGAATTACACAATGAGTGGATCTCGTGTTAAAAAGCACACAGGTTTTATTGCATATCAATTTCATGTATAAATTCTTCATAGCATTGGAAAGATTACATTTGGTATACATCGCTATTCTACAGAATTAACATCAGAGTCATATCTTTTCAAGGAAATTTCTCTAAAGTACATTTTCAATAATCACAAGCATCAAAAGAACTGCAATTTTCAGAATTGTTCCATATTATTCTACAATCTTTTTTGTTTTAATTATCTCTTCTCCCATGTCTCTCAGAGCTCCCTGCCCAAAAATCGAGAAGGCAGTCCAAAACTTGAAGTCAAACATACTATCCTAACCACATTTACAATAAGTGCATCTACGGATTTATTTTTATTCTTTTTTTGTTTGTTTTGTTTTGTTTTTTTTCGTTTTTTGATTTGATACACGTTTCACAAATGGACATCATTATGACCGCTAAACACGTCATGCACAAGATCTTTTTTGTTTTCATAAACATAACAGAGGCAATATACAACTCAAACCAAACAAGCACCATCCATTAAACCCATATCGTCGACGCTTCATTTTTTTTTTTCTTCAGACAATGCACCTTTTTTTTTCATTCTTTAAAATACTATACAAATGAGACAACGTGTTTCTTTTATTTTCTCCTGTAACAGTTTGGGTACAGCAACCATGTTCTTTTTGCTGACTTACCACAGCAGCCTTTGACGGAACTCTCCAATGTCTTCCATGTGTGTCGGTTTTACACAGCGCATCCGTATTACAGTAGTCCGTGACATGAAATAAGTACATAAAAACCAACGCCAGCCTTATCACACGGAAGGATTTACTCTACACCAGAATGGACGGGCTTTCGTGCGTTTTCCATCTCCTTTTTTACGATTTGCAACTCGAAATTTCAAGTTGGCACATCGAGTGACTTTTAAACACGTCTTTGCAATAGCATTTCACGCCCCCTGCAGGTAACAGTGAGAATAAAGCAAATAAAAACGACTAATAATGTGACAGTGATCAATATTTCAGTGATTAACTTGCTCTAAAAGTATAAGGAACACAATTTGAGAACAGAAATTCTCCGAACATATTTGGTAATGGCTGGTTTGGTTTTTGGACTTTTGGGGATAGATAGAGTGTTTGGTAATATGATCAATAATATGAATCTTTTAAATGATCATTTTTGAAGCTCCTTTGTGTTTTTAAAGTCCATACAGATACCAGACTCTAATGAAAACTGGGGTGGTCTAATTTATGTTTCCAGGCACAAAGAATCAATGACTAGATATGAATAAATAAGTATCAAAACTAGTATTGATACTAGGGATGGGACAAGATCTCGTGGCACAAGATCGAGACAAAAATGCCACGAGAAAAATCATTTTTCCCCGTTTGGATTGGAGAAAAAAAGTTGAAACGCTGGTGCGTCTTTTGAGAAACCGTAGTTCCCGAAAGCACCGATAAGAGTGACAACAAAAACAAAACAAAGATATCAAAAAATGATGTAAATACAAATTCTGAAGCCAACTTTGGGAACAAAATCGGACTATTTACATCTTAGAAATGTCGAGATCTTATTTTGTCTCGTTCTCGTGTCCAATCGACCCAATCTCGTGTCTCGTCTTGCGGAAATTGTGTCTCGTCCCACCCCTAATTGATACTGAACAGAAATTCGAATTAAAAATGAAATAGGACAAAATAACTGGTGGTAAAATGTGTACAGAACCACATTAAAGAAATGACTTTTTATTTGTGCTGATGAAGTCTATTGCCTAATAAAAAGACCGTTTTTATTATCACCATGGTAATGAAATCTGTATCAGCTATCGTGCCTTTTCCTTAGTATAAAAGATGGAATCAAAATTGTAGTATTTTAACAACACTAATACACATACATTAACTTAAAATATAAAATGTGACATACTATTGCAAAGCAGTTCAAAAACCTTTAATAATGCACAAAATTGTGAAACCCTAAAACTGTATGAAAGCCTGTCCATTTGGCATAGACCAAATGTGGAAAAGAATATATCTGGGCGAATGACATCCTTTTTCAGTAGATCCATACAAAACGTGACAAGATGCTGCGACATTGTTTAACCCTGCCCCCTGCTGTCAAAAGAAAAAAATACAGTGCTTTTATTCTTGTACTGTTGGTGAGACCAGAGCCTGATCAGCGCAGAGCTTGGTCCCGTGTGGTTTTTAAGTGCTAGTTTTGAAGATACAGCATTTGGAGTTTTCAGAAGAACCTCAAGTACAAGACAGGACCGAGGCTTGAATTCTGGTCTATCTACAGTTATCTACAGTCAGCCACAGAACACAAGGGACTACTGATCATTTTGAGGAGTTTGGTAAGTGTTAGTAATAGTATTTTGAGTCGTGCTGTAGACGGTTGGGTTTTCAGTGATGGGCGAACGTTGATGAAATTGAGTGGCTGTGGTACAAATCGTCAAATGGGGCATTTTCCAGGACAATGTTTCAACAGAACAATTAGTCCCAAGACTACTAGAACCGTATTTAACAATTTGCATATTGGGTAAAAACAGAACAGGACCTGATGAGGCCAAAGGGATGAATAAACTAACTACAGTTAACAATGAATATAAATAAGAGCAGTAACTTAAAGGGCGTCTCCAATTTGGCACACAGAGATTCAGAACCTCTGCTGTGTTTGGACACACAAGGTTCCTTCTACAACATAGAGATAAACGTCATGACTTCAAATACAAATCTACAAATTAATAAATACACACTCACAAAATCATTGCTTCTGTGTGAAATGAACACTACGAGCCGCTCTGAAAAACAAATGATTGTCAGAGAACCAAAGGATTCCATGGGTTATTTGGCACATGATCAGCTACCACTATTTTACATCATGACAGTATCATACAATTTGGTCCTTCTCTGAAATGATATATTAACATGAAGCACAGACGTGCTCAAACAATACTGTGGTGTCTAAGCCAAAAAAGCAAATGAGACTTGATTCAAATGAATTCTGTTCACACGGGAGATCAATAAAATCACTTACATCATCACATTTCAGCTTCATCTGTGCTATGATTCCAATCATGTGATGGTCGGATTAGTCTGGTGCTAATGTTGATTCTGCAGTTGCAACTTAAAGAAGATCAGTGAGAAGTCAGTGACCAGTGGGGAGAGACAGTCCAATGCTCCAGGCTGACTCCAGTGAAACAGTGCCACCTGGTGGACATGCATTACAAACGCAGTGCTTGTGGAGGCTGTACAGTCTTTCCGAGTGTCTGTGTGGAGCGGGGACATCAGAGCAGTCCTTCATGTGGACAGGGTCTGAGACATTCTGTCTCTGAGACTGTCTCTGTGTCTCAGACCCCAGCATCTCCTTCACTTGTGCTCTCTCTCCTGTGTCCTCTGTCCGTTTGTCCCCCCGTCCCTCTTCCCCCTGCCCTCTCTGTCCCCTGTATCCTCTCTATCCCCCCGTCCCCCCTGTTACTCCCCCCCCTGTCCCCCCTGCCCCCTTCTGTCCCGGCCTCAGATGTGGTTGAGTGGGTGAAAGCTGCTCGTCTCAGATGGTCCTCCGCCCATACTCAGCCAAGCGTCCAGCGAGCTCTGTGACGGAGCGTGCAGAGGGTTGTTCTCCGACAGAGACAGCATCATTGCATAAGCCTGAAACACAAGAGAGAAGCAGCTCAGTGTCAGCTTCACTTTAAAGGGCCAGCGTCACACGGTCTCCTGATCTGTTCTAATGTTGTTTCCTCATCACAGACACACCTGGAGTTGTGTTTTGTTTCATTCACACATGTTTAACACACTGTTCCACCTTGTGATGTCATGTGGTAAGACATCACATGTCATCATCTATACACCTTCAGTAGAATCATCTGGATAATTTCAACCCTGGAATTGCTGATCAGAATCAGAATCAGAAAGACTTTTATTGCCATTGTCAAGTGAACACAATTCACAGACTAGGAACTTGTCTCGGTGATAACGTGCGAACATAAAACACTAAATAATAATAATAATAATAATAATAATAACTAGAATATAAGCAGCATCAGAACCGTAGTGCAAACATGACTTAATTAACGTGACTAGTCATATAAAGTGTCCAACTCTCTACTGAAAAAAAGGTAAAAGGAGCTGTTATCTTGAAAACTACTCCTTCATGACATCACAATGTGGAATGTATGACAAGCTAATAATAAAGGATTACTCATGTGTGAATGAAAGAAAAAAACACAACTCCAGGTTTGTTTTTGAGGAGGGAACAACATTATAACGTGGCTTAAAGCCCACAAGAGTCCATTTTATGTATAATACAACAGTCCATTTTACGTATAATACAGGACCTTTAAACCATTTCCCTTTCAACATTTACAACAGTAGCCAGGAGAAACACAAGCAGCTGTAACGAGAGGCTAAAATCACTCTTTTCTGATGTGACTCGGACCCACCACATACCTGCGTTTTAGCCTGTCTGTACAAAGTCTCTTTCAAAGCCTCTGACTCTAGTGAAGTGTTAAAAATGTCTTTAACATCGAACGGCTGCTCCTCACTGGGCCCTTTCCTCAGCCCCGGGAGGCCCTTGGGAAAGCTGGGCAGCCCCGCCAAATCCAGCAGAGCGCCCTCCTCCAAACACCTGCAGCGACGTGAGGGCGCAATGAAGGGGGAGCACACAAGCCAAGAGAGAAGGGGCCAATGCAGGGGGTGAGACAGGTGGTTACAGTGCAATGAGATGGAAGAGCAAAGAGGAAAGACAGGAAAAACTTATTAGACAGAGAAAAGGAATTTTAGTTTGAGAATGTATAAATAAGAAGCTATTTTTGTTTTTTTAAAGGCCCATATTCCGCTATTTTCTGATTTATGCTATAATGTTTCCTCATTAAAACCAGACCTGGACTTGTGTTTTGTTTCATTCACATATTTAACACACAAACCCTGCATATTTAGGCTGAGTTCTTCCCTCAAACTGAAAACACTCTGTTCCACCTTGTGATGTCATGTTTTAATACAGGAAGTGCTCCACGGTGTTTTGAAACTCCACACACCTTCACTAGCATCATTTGGATGATTTTACCCCTCTAATTTTCAATCTTCCATCCATCCATTTTCTTCCTCTTATCCGGGGTCGGGTCGCGCGGGCAACAGTCTAAGCAGGAACTCCCAGACTTCCTTCACCCTGGACACTTCCTCCAGCTCCTCCGGGGGGACCCCAAGGTGTTCCCAGGCCAGCCGGGAGACATAGTCCCTCCAGCGAGTCCTGGGTCTTCCCCAGGGCCTCCTCCCGGTGGGACGGAACACCTCCCAAGGGAGGAGTCCAGGAGGCATCCAGAACAGATGCCCGAGCCACCTCAGCTGCTCCTCTTGATGTGGAGGAGCAGTGGCTCTACTCTGAGCTCCTCCAGTGTGACTGAGCTCCTCACCCTATCCCTAAGGGAGTGCCCAGCCACTCTGCAGAGTAAACTCATTTCGGCCGCTTGTATCCGTGATCTGGTCATTACCCAGAGCTCATGACCATAGGTGAGGGCAGGAACTTGGGCAAAGCTCTCAATTTTCAATCTTTACTGAACTAAAAGGAGCTGTTCACTTGAAAACTACATGACATCACAAGGTGGAAGAGCATTTTGAGATTTGGGGATGTAGACAGACTAATAATGCAGAATTACTCAAACATGTGATCTCCAGGTGTGTTTTTGATGAGAAACCAAGATTATAGCATGGTTTAAAGTTCACAAGAGTCATTTTTGCGTAATATAGGACCTGTAAGTACGAGGAAATTATTTGGCCATCCTACATTTTGGTTAGGTGTAGTGCTGTTGTTGTGTTGGATCAGGATATCGTGGTATTTTGGAAAAAAATAAGAGTATTACTATAGTCCCACTGACCCAACCCAAGTTTATTATTCGTGGTTTTCTGCTCGTTTACCTGCGCGTGTGTTCGTAGCTCATTGCCAGTGGCGCCGGCTCCTCCTCCTCTTCGTCCTCTTCGTACGCCCCCGTCGTGAGCGGAGACGCCCCGGCGGTGAGCGGGCACGGGGAGTCGGGGGGTCCGGCGGTGAGCGGGCAGGGGGACTCGGGTGCGTCGTCGTGGGAACGCTCCGTCAGGCTGCCCTCCTCTTCCTCCTCGTCGTCTCCGTCCACCTCCTCCTCTTCCTCCTCCAGTCCCCGCAGGCCCAGCTTGGAGGTGCTCACGCCGTGGCCAAGGGGGCGCTCTTCCTCCGCCGTGTCCGACCTGAAAAGACAATGTTGTGGAAGTTAGTTTTGCTTTTTATTTAATCGCAGATTAGATTTCGTGGATGTATTTAAAGGGCCAATATTACGTTGTTTTCTGATCTATGTTCTAATGCTTTTTCCTCATCAAAAAACATACCTGGAGTTTTGTTTTATTCACACAGATCTGACCTGTAACTTGGTCTGGTTTGGTCTCCAGGATGATAGAAAAGTTTAATACACTAACGTACTGTGAAATATTCCAGACAAAGCAACAACATCTCAATGGAGAAAAGCATTTGACGGACCAGAAAAGTTACACAATGCACTTTTGAGAGCCTATATTATGCTATTTTCTGATCTATGTTATAATGTTTGTAGAATCCCTCAGTCGTCCAGGTAGAATCCATGGCAAAAGGAGAAATTCAATTTGTCAACTGATCAACTCGACCAAATAAACTTTTGTCCAGTTGACAAATTGAATTTCTCCTTTTGCCATGTTGTAATGCTGACAAACATAGGCTACGTTCACGCTGCAGCCTGAAGTGACCCAAATCCAATTTTTTACGCCCCTATGCGACCTGTATCTGATATTTTAATGACAGTCTGAACGACACAGATCCAATTTTCTCAAATGCGACCCAGGCCACTTGGACTATATTCACACTGCAGGGATTAATGCTCAATTCCAATTTTTTTTTGTTTTGATTTTTTTGCGAGGCCGTTCACATTTCCAATTAAATCCGACTTGTACGTGATCTTCAGTGTGAACGTTAAACTACCCACACGCGCATTGGAGGACACAATGACGTCACACGCAGCGAACGTGCTCAGTGTTTACGGAAGTCGCCTAAAGTTGCTCGGAGCCAGAACATGTACAGCTTATTTGTTTTAAGGAGGAGACAGAGAAAGAGTAGGATGAGGTTTTTCCACGGCATTTTGTGGGGCAGTGGCAGCAACGTCCGTAGAAATGAACGTGTTGGTGCGGAGTCGCAGACAAGAGCAATGGGATTGCTACGTGCTTCGCCGCTTCACTGATACAGAGTTATAGTTATATACTATTTTCGCATGACGAGAAGAATGTTTGTGTACATTTGTGAATGCCTGCTTGTACCACTCTCGCTGGAGGAAACACGCCCAGGTCGGATGAATGAGTTCAGGCTGAAGTCGTATGTCAAAAGATCGGATATGTATCGGTTTTAGGACCACATATCCAAGTGGCCTGGGTCGCATTTGAAAAAATCGGATCTGTGTCGTTCAGACTGTCATTAGAAGATCAGATAGGGGCGAAAAAATCGGATTTGGGTCACTTCAGGCTGCAGTCTGAATGTAGCCTTAGATATGTGGTCCTAAAACCGATACATATCCGATCTTTTGGCATGCGACTTCAGTCTGAATGGCCAGGTCGCGTTCATCCGACCTACACGTTATCAAGATTCAAGATTCAAGATTGTTTATTTGTCATATACAGAATCAACACAAGGTCAACAATGCAATGAAATGCTTAGGATCAGAGGAACCATTGACTCCCTGAGATAGTCAAGATGTACTAATAGCAGCAATAATAGTACATAGTAATAAAGTGTTGCAAAAAGGGCAGGGGGAGAAGTTTACAATATAATCGCCAGAGAAAACAAAGAGGCAAGATGTCCACCGCCGATGCCTCTAAAACCGGCTTAATGACGGACGTAGCTCCAAATGGCGCTTACTGACGGACGTAGCTCCAAACGTGTGCTACGGTCGTACACATAGCCTGGAAGTGCAGTGCAAGTGCAAAAAGTGAAAAAAGTGATTGAGAATAAAATAAAAATAAGGTAAAAGGAGAGAGTCGGCACGGAGCGACTGATCAGTGCGGCCATTTTGCAATGATAGTACATGGTAAAAAAAGTGTTGCAAAAAGTGCAGGTTAAGAGGTAAACAATATAATAAAAAAATTTAATAAAATATAATAAAATACAAAGGTACAGGTAGGATTAAATAAGGTGTAAGTAGAGTATTTCACAGATTGCACATAATATAGTACAAGTGACACAAACGTCAATATTCTGCTCTGAAGTAGGCATAAACGGGAAGAAACGGCGGACGATAACACCGACAGTACTCAGTGGAGGGAAAGTGAGGTTTTTATTTTAATTCATGATTGGGGGGATAGCTGTATTCAGGCCAAGCTGGAGGGGTGTTATCGAAACCGGGCAGTTTTTTAAATTATTTCAACAATATCCAAAAATTAGAACTTCGCACTTCAATCTCTTCAGACGGGTGCGTTGGAGGCGAGAGGGCAGACCCAGAACACATGAGGAGAAAACAATCCCGCATTCCGTCTTACTTGCAAAATGAGAAATGTATTAAGACATGCAACGTTTCGGCTTTAGGCCTTCATCAGGCCTTCATCAGCCATTTTGCCTGATGAAGGCCTAGGGCCGAAATGTTTCATGTCTTAATAAATTTCTCATTTTGCAAGTAAGACGGAGTGTGGGATTGTTTTCTCCTTGTGTGAAATTATTTCAACAGAAATGGCCGAGCGCATGTTTACTTCCGTGACCTCGTCGTGTCCTCCAAGGCGCATGCGGGACACTTTTGGGGTGTTTAAAGTTCACACTGGAGATCACATACAAGGCGCATTTAATTGGAAATGTGAACGACCTCGCCAAAAAATCGGATTTCACAAAAAAATCTTAATTAAGCATTAAGCCCGGCAGTCTGAACGTAGCCTTAGTGTATCTGGAGTTGTGTTTTGTTTCATTCACACATGTTTAACACACAAACCTGCAGATTTAGGCTGAGTTCTTCTCTTAAACAGAAAAACACTATGTTCCAACTTGTGATGTCATGTGGTAATACAGTAAGGACTCCATTGTGGTTTTAAAGGGAAAGTGCTTTTTTTTTTATGTGAATCTGTATGGTTTCCCTTCTAACAGTGTCGTGCGGTAAAACTGGCTTACCGCTCACAGTCTCGTCTCAGCCCGGTTCTGTTCGAGTTCTGGAGCTCATGTAAGTAGGTCCGGTAAGTTCGTGGGGACAGTTAATAAAGCTTGTTTTTCTTCTCAAAACAACATTTGTCCAAAAAGTGATATATATATTTCCGTCACAAACAGCCTAATTCGCATGGTGCTCTTTTCTCTTGGAGTTGTATCACGGCGCGCGTAGCCTAGCCTAGCCTGTTCACTTGTAAACATCCGCTTACAAGTGAACAGGCTAATAGAGCTAACGTGGGCGCAGTGATACGAATCTAGAGAAAATATGCAAATGCGAATTAGGCTGCTGGATTTTTTTCGGACAACTGTTTGTGACGGAAATATATATCACTTTTTGGACAAATGTTGTTTTGAGAAGAAAAACAAGCTTTATTAACTGTCCCTGCGAACTTACCGGACCTACCGGTAACCGCACGGCACTTTTAGAAGGAAACCCATACAGATTCACATAAAAAAAAAAAACAAAAAATGCACTATCCCTTTAAATTCCACACACCGTCACTAAAATTATTTGGACGATTTCAGCCCTGGAATTGCGAATCTCTACTGAACAAAAGGTAAAGGGAGCTGTTAACTTGGCAACTACTGCTTCATGACATCACAAGGTGGAACAGAGCGTTATGAGGTCTGGAGATGCAGGATTACTCAAACATTTTGTGAAAGAAACAAAACACAACTCCAGATCTGTTTTTGAGGAGGTACCGACATTATAACACGGCTTAAAGCTCACATGAATCCATTTTGTAATATGATTTTGAAGTAACATTATTCTAAAACTCTTGTTGTGTACAGTTTTTGGCTTCTGTACCAACTCTGCCCAGCGCTGCTCCAAACCTCATGACTTCACCTCCTCCGGGACCCCCCACATCTGCCCCCTCCGTGTTGTTTTTGGCCCGGACTGGACATTCATCAAAGGGGACAGGCTCACCTCTGGGACAGGGACAGGGTCAGGGTGGTGAACAGGGGGAGTTTTGGCTGGAAAAAAAGTTCTCAGTTCTCGTCTTTCGGTCTATATTAAATATCAGCGTAATCAAATTGCCATCGTGGTGGTGGGGGAAGTCGAGCAGGGCCCTGGCTTGTGTCATTCAGTCTAAACATGTCAGAATGGTGTTTGGGTTAGCCGAGAGGGGTACTGGTGGATGCTTCAAATGTAATGCCCCCCGGGTTTAAGACCAGACAGCCGGCCCAGACACAGAGCAGAGAGCCGGAGCGTAGTAAATGACGAGGGGACAGCAAATATGTATAAATAATACTTTAATTTATATACTCTAACATTTCATGGGTTGTCCGAGCATGTTTCTATGACAAAAACTGTAATTATTCATCACTTTGTGGGGGTTTGTACTCATTCATTTCAAAGGGACATTGTGATCCAGACTAAACCAGGAATGAACCAGGACTGAACCAGGACTGAACCAGGACTAAACCAGGACTAAACCAGGACTAAACCAGGACTAAACCAGGACTAAACCAGGACTAAACCAGGACTGAACCAGGACTAAACCAGGACTAAACCAGAACTAAACCAGGACTAAACCAGGACTAAACCAGGAATGAACCAGGACTAAACCAGGACCTAAAACCTCTTTTGCATGTTGTTGATGAGAGAACGTTATAACATGGTAGAAAGGTAATACCCCCTCTTTCATTATTAGTTCAACAACGTGGTTTAAAGTTGGGTTAAGAAATAATGGGTTAATTTAGGTTAAGAGGAAGAATTTTTAGGTTTGGGTTCGATTAAACTGCTCTGGGCTCCAGCAAATTAATGTAGGTCAATGTAAATTTGTGTGTGTGTGTGGAGGCTTAGGGGATTTGAACCACCAACCTATTGTTTAACTAACGATTACTTTATCTGCATCTACTTTTTAAACCAATACCCTGTCACCACATCAGATTTATGCTTGCGTTTGTCTTTAGGTTGATTTGAACTGCTCTTGTGCCCTCTGCTGGTCATTCTTGTGTGTACAAAAAATCTTACACGGTCGTCATTATAATTCAAAGGTGCATTGTGTAACTTTTCCGGTTTCTCCATGTTTGGAATGTCTCACAGCTTGGCATTAAACCTTTCTATCTTCATGGAGACCAAACTAGACCAAGGCTGCGTCTTACCCCTTCGTCTTACCCCTACCCTTTGGTTTTGCGTGTTCATGTGAGGGCAAGGGGTGTCCCGAATCTAATATTGATCAAGCGCTCGGGCCACGACCTCGGGCTACATACCCCTTGAAACGAAGTAAGCTCTCGACCAGACTTGAAACGAAGGCTCAGGCAGGTTTTGGGATCAGGATGGCGGCGTCACATCGACCAGCCAAGGAGTCTCATAAATGTATTTTCAGCAGTTGTAATTATCGATTAACAGTTTAGCATCGTTTACAATTATGACGCTCATGTTCGACGTTACTTTTAGTGAACTGCTGTTGCGGTTTTAATTGTAGTGATGTCTGTTTAGCCGACGATATCGCTTTCATCAAACTTTCATGCATAAACAAGCTAGTTTTTTGTCGAGCTGAGGTACCCGATAATCCTTGACATTTGTTTACGTTTGTTTGCGTCGGTTGTCGTCGCCTCTGTAGACGTAGCAGCTCAGGTAGAGGCGAGGGACGATGACGCAAACGGTAATCGAGTGGTGTCCCATTTCTTAGGGGAACATTCGTACCCCGAGCCCTCTCAGGTCGGTATCGAGGGACAAGACAAAGACGTAGATAAAGGGGTAGAGGAAGGGGTAAGACAGAGTAATGGGATGCAGCCCAAGTTACAGCTCAGATCCGCGGAGAGGCGACCCGGAATACCAGTTTTTCTACGTATTTTTGAGCTATAAAACCATCTGTAATTGAATAAATGTGCTCTTTTAAAGCCATAATTCATAGACTAAAATAAAGGTTGTGTTTGTTGCTCTGAGAAACGTTAACTAGTGTACCTTACCAATTGATGTGATTAGAAACCACACATGCATACATATTACGTGTTTTACCTCTTGTCCGTGGAGCTGGAGGCCTGGTTGACTTCGCTGTTGGAGATGAAGTTGCGTATTTCAGAGAAGTACGAGTCCTCCTTCTCGTCTAAAAGTGCGTGATTGTCTGGCTCTGAGTTCGGGGACGAGATGGTGGTTCCTAAATTGGACAACATCCCAGACTGCTGACTCACTGCGGACAAGAACACAACCAGGGTCAGATTTAGAAAAAAACAAAACAAAACGACACTACATTACTACATGACTGAAAAAAACAATACAAAAGAAGTTCGTAAAGATGTGTGTTTGGATATTTTTGAATCCACTTGTATTATTTAGGTGATGGGAAGAGCTTTGGTCAAAACAAAAGAGAAGTACATGCTGTTGGGTGTGCAGCAGTTCCCTCTAGTGGTGGAAGCAGCCAAAAGGTAACATTACCACATGGGCAATTTGATTTAAATAAACCTTAAATATATTACATTAAATAGTAAGTGACTATTTGAGTAAGAAAAAAGTGACTTTAACTCTTGCTTTTCATGTAGTATTTGTAGTAGTAGCAGTACTTGTACCTGCAGGCGTAGTGCTCCTTATATTAGTAGTATTAGTAGTATTTGTAGTAGTAGTAGTAGTAGTCATGTACCTGCAGGCGTAGCTCTCCTTGTACTAGTAGTATTAGTAGTAGTAGTAGTCTTGTACCTGCAGGTGTAGCTCTCCTTGTACTAGTAGTATTAGTAGTAGTAGTAGTAGTAGTCATGTACCTGCAGGCGTAGCTCTCCTTGTACTAGTAGTATTAGTAGTATTTGTTGTAGTAGTAGTACTTGTACCTGCAGGCATAGTACTCCTTATGTTAGCAGTATTTGTAGTAGTAGTAGTAGTAGTAGTAGTAGTAGTCATGTACCTGCAGGCGAAGCTCTCCTAGCTAACTACTTTCCGAAACTATCTCATTGGTTTCAGTCTTTTGTTTCTCTGGCGTCTAGATTAGTAGTAGTCATGTACCTGCAGGTGTAGCTCTCCTTGTACTAGTAGTATTAGTAGTATTTGTAGTAGTAGTAGTACTTGTACCTGCAGGCATAGTACTCCTTATATTAGCAGTATTTGTAGTATTTGTAGTAGTAGTAGTAGTAGTAGTAGTAGTCATGTACCTGCAGGCGAAGCTCTCCTTGTATTAGTAGTATTAGTAGTATTTGTAGTAGTAGTAGTAGCATTAGTCTTGTACCTCCCATTGGCTTGGAACGAATCAGGCCTTTTACATTGCGACTCTACTTACGAAAAAATCACGTTACGAAACCATTTCTGCAACGAATTAATTTCGTAAAGTGAGGTATGACTGTATAAATATACAGAAATGGTGACGTAAATGCGTACGCGACGTCGGCAGATTTGACCAGAGTTTTGCGTCTTGGGCAGTGTAGACGAAAACGCTACGGCGGAGCGTATTCAAGTTTTCCACTTTGGAGGGCGGTTTCAGTTTTTTGCGTTTTTAAGCCCCCAAAACGCCGTCACCGTCTAAACGAAAGGCACTTTGGATAAAATATTTTGTCGTTTTTACCCGTAAGCGTTTTTACCTTTATTCTCTGGCTTCTAACACCGTGTGAGTTGTGTCGTCCTTTGTTCGTTTGTTTATTTCTTTCTATGTTTATTTATGTATTTATTGCTATTTTATGATTGTTATGGTTTTGGTTTTATTTGCTTTTTACTGGTTTTATTGTTTTAGGACTGGTATGATACATTTTTTTGCAAATTTACATGATCTTGTGTTCATTTTATGTTCTTTGTAAACGGCTTTGCTTGTAAAATGTGCCGTAGGACGGAAGTGGATTTGGATTTTGGACCTGGTATGTTCTCGTGCTCGTGCTTCTTGAGGTGGCGGTCCAGGTTGGTCTGTTGGCCGAAGCAGCGGTTGCACAGGTGACACTTGAAGGGCTTCTCTTTGTTGTGGATGTTTCGGACGTGACGCTGGAGGTTTGACGAGATGCTGAAGGAGCGGTCACAGTATTTACACCTGCAAGACACAACAGGGTCAGGAGAAATCAGATCACTAGAGTAATCAGATAACCCACGCATGAGAGAAATCAGACGGTTTTTGCTGTAACTGTTTTAAAGTTTTAACTCTTTCAGTCTTTAAAGGTGGTGGAGGGTACGTCAAGTGCTTCTCTCCATGGGAATTATTGCCTGGAATGTTCCACAGTATGGCATTACACTTATTTATCTCTACGGAGACAGCGGCTGATGCCATGAGCCGAGTTACATGTCAGATCTGTGGCGACGCGAGCCCACTCACAGTAAGAATGCAAGTTTTTAGGTCAATAAAAACCCAAGATGGATACGTTTAATGCCATACTGGGACATTCCAGGAAAAATAACATCTCCATGGAGACATGCAGGTGATGTACCCTCCTCTAGAAAGGTTACGCAATGCGCCTTTAACATTTTCAATTGTCTTTGCCGCATTAGTTTTGCCGCATTTTTTTTTTTTTGCATAACTGTCCGAGCCAAAACGTGGAAATCAGATTACACAGATCAGAATTAACAGTTTCCATGGCAACCCCAGAAATCAAACAATGATCAGATTAGTGACGTAAACAAAGCTACTGAGACGATGAACTAGGACTGTATACTAAAGATAACAGCAAAAAAAATCAGAATTTAAATGTTGCCATAGTTTCCTTATGTTGACAATCACAGATATTGATTATGTATAGATATTGATATATAGGCTCTGTACCTGTAGGGCTGTTCTCCCGTGTGCGTCCGTAGATGTCGGGTGAGGTTTGCCGATCGAGGGAAGATTTTCCCACAGTACCTGAAGTAAAACAGGAAGACAAACACGGATTAAAACAATGGTACTGGTACTGGTACTGGTACTGGTACTGGTAAACAAAAGGTTTACACAGGTCCACCGCAGGCATTCACTGACATTATAGTAGTATAAGTAGTAGTAACAGCAGTAGTAGTAGTAGTAGTGATAGTAGAAGTAATAGTATTGTGACAGGCTGCCCCATGGCTACAGAGGTAATTTGGAAGTAGTAACAGTAGTAGTGGTGGCGGTAGTAGCAGTAGTAGTTTAGGTGTAATAGTAGTAATAGTAGTAGTAGTAGTAGTAGTAGTAGTAGTAGTAGTAGTAGTAGAAGTAGTAGTAGTAGAAGTAGTAGTAGTAGTAGTGTATTAGTATAGGAGTAGCAGTGTAGTAGTAGTATTAGTAGTATTACTAGTATTTGTAGTAGTAGTAGCAGTAGCAGTAGTTGTGTACCTGCAGGTGTAGCGCTCTTTATATTAGTAGTAGTATTTGTAGTAGTATTAGCAGTAGTAGTAGTAGTAGTACTAGTAGTAGTAGTAGTCATGTGCCTGCAGGCGTAGCGCTCCTTGTATTAGTAGTAGTATTTGTAGTAGTATTAGTATTAGTAGTAGTAGTAGTAGTAGTAGTAGTAGTAGTAGTAGTTGTACCTGCAGGCGTAGCGCTCCTTGCATCAGTAGTAGTAGTAGTAGTAGTAGTAGTAGTAGTAGTCGTACCTGCAGGCGTAGCGCTCCTTGCGTCAGTAGCAGTAGTAGTAGTAGTAGTAGTAGTAGTAGTAGTAGTAGTAGTAGTAGTCGTACCTGCAGGCGTAGCGCTCCTTGCATCAGTAGTAGTAGTAGTAGTAGTAGTAGTAGTAGCAGTAGTAGTAGTAGTAGTAGTAGTAGTAGTAGTAGTCGTACCTGCAGGCGTAGCGCTCCTTGCATCAGCAGTAGTAGTAGTAGTAGTAGTAGTAGTAGTTGTACCTGCAGGCGTAGCGCTCCTTGCGTCAGTAGCAGTAGTAGTAGTAGTAGTAGTAGTAGTAGTAGTAGTAGTAGTAGTAGTAGTAGTAGTAGTAGTAGTAGTAGTAGTAGTAGTAGTCGTACCTGCAGGCGTAGCGCTCCTTGCATCAGTAGTAGTAGTAGTAGTAGTAGTAGTAGTCGTACCTGCAGGTGTAGCGCTCTTTGTATTAGTAGTAGTAT
>JAVJIX010000072.1:3167500-3225000 GCA_036785185.1 Paratrypauchen microcephalus | reverse complement strand
TGACCAAGTCAAGCTCTCCGTGTTGATTTGTACATTTATTTGCACTCGATATGAATGCGCACTACACATAAAGTAATTGGGAAAAGCATCGAGCAAATTAATTCCTTTTGGCCGAAATCTTTCTCTGGCGCCGTTAGCCTCCAGTCTATCGCGGAGGAGCAGCAGCTCGCACGGCGGTCAGTGCTGACAGACTCGGACAATGGCTGGGTGACCAGGAAAACGCTTTTCATCACTTGTTTTAGTCTCTGGACTGTGGGGAGATGCCCAAGTTTGACCTGGGGGTGGCATATCCCTTTAAATGACACTTAAAGGCAGATGGCATGAAATTTTCACTTTCTGAGGTTTTTGAACAATAATGTGAGCTCCCCTACCCTGTTTAGGCCCCTCCCCCCCCATGGCTAAAACGTGTAAACTGAGCATTTGCGATCCTTTTCTGCGTTTGAAAAAAAGACAGCCCAAACGGGTGATTCTGAACAAGGGAAATTTCTGACGATTTTCCACACTCAAGGAAAAATGGAAATGCAGTTCCACCGCCTGTCTGTATGTCTACCCACTGTCTCTGTAACTCACGGCCATAGAACTTGGACCGCGAACGAGCTACGCAATGCGAGATGCGTTTTTTTTATTTGCCTGGAGGCACGTGAGAGTGTTTCCAGGCTCGGATGTCCTTTATCCGAGCCTCCGAACCTCTGAAACAGCAGTGGTTTAATTTTATTTTCTGTGGAAATTTGTTTATTTTTCAATGGAAATCGTCTCATATCTTCCTCTGCGCTTAAACGCGGAAGTGGGGCCAGCGCACATCGCACCGCTAAAGAGGAAAGAGCGGAGAGTTTGGCCACACCCCCATCCGCTGCACTGGCCTGTCTCTGTCCTCCTCATTTGCATTCAAGCAACAACGCCCAGAATAAAGTGTTTCAGAGACATATTTATGACTCTGACTGTGTTCACGAGGCTTTCTCATGCACTGAGTCTTGATTTTGAAGAAGGATTCATTTACAGTATTAGGGAACCATTAAGGCGCCATATAAAAGCATCAAGAAGTACTGTGTCATGGGATCTTTAAAAGGGATAGCGTGGTTTTTTTTTTAATGTTAATCTGTATGGCTTCCCCTTCAACAGTGTCCTGAGATTAACACTGATTTACCCATGACAGCGTGATCTGCTCCCGGTTATCCTCCGTTAACATAGCTCGTAAATGTAGTTCCGTAAGTTCGCGGGGACATTTTAATAAAGCTTATTTTACTTCTCATAACAACATTTGTCCGAAAAGTGATATATTTGCATCCCAAACAGTTGTCCGCTAAAATTTCAGCAGCGTATTTCGCATTTGCATATTATTTTCTCTCTAGATTCCTATCAACGCGCCCACGTTAGCTGTATTGGCCTGTTCACTTGTAAACATCCGTACACATCCGCTAAAAGTTAACAGGCTAATACAGCTAATATGCGCGCAGTGATACGAATTGAGAGGAAATATGCGAATGCGAAATACGCTGCTGAATTTTTAGCGTGCAACTGTTTGTGATGCAAATATATCCCTTTTCGGACAAATGTTGTTTTGAGAAGAAAAAAAAGCTTTATTAAATTATCCCCGTGAACTTAACGGAACTACGTTTACGAGCTACGTTAACGAGCTACGTTAACGGAGGATAACCAGGACCACACCGCGCTGTCATGGGTAAGTCAGTTTTAATCTCAGGACACTGTTGAAGGGGAAGCCATACAGATTCACATAAAAAAAAAAAAAAAACAAAAAAAAAAACGCACTATCCCTTTAAATGACACTTTTTGAGCTTTATTACGCTACACATTGTGTTTTACCTATTTGTATTATATACAAGTTTACTGTACTTTTGCTACGGGTATATGTGATGTTTTAGTCATGGTGTTTATTGTCTTGTTTATCACATGTTTTATGTTCACTGTGGGCCTAGGGGGCGCTGCAATTTCAAATCCTGTGTGTGCAACCTGTACATATGGTTTTTGACAATAAAGCTGACTTTGAACTTTGGTCAAAAATAGGGACATTTGGGACATTTCTTGTATAAAACTGGGACAAATCAGTGGTTTTGGGTAAATCTGCTGGGACAGGGGACACAGGGCTCCAAACTGGGACTGTCCTGTGACTGTCAATAGGGACGTCTGGTCACCCTGCTCTGATCTCTTCTCTGAAAAGTGGTTATAAACTCATCACAGTGAATAACTAGGATGGCCTGAATTCATAAGGTAAATGAGGGATAACTTTGGAGCACTGCAAATTATTTCATTTAAAATGAACTTGTTCTGTTTTTCAAGTTTTTAAAGACAGTAGCTGATAGTTGATATTTGAGGCTACGTTTATATGATGATCGCAGTGTGACTCTGAATTGCTGTATGTTTGCAAGTTTTCTCCCCGACAAAACCCACAATGTTGACGAAACGTTCTCAAATATAATCGAAGGTGGCATGTCTGTTTATAAGAATCTTCTCGCCCAAAAGAAAAAAGAGCATCAACAACTAACCATAACCATGTTCTTCACTCGGAAAAGGACACCTGCACCGAGGCACGGTCAGAGGAACTGTGAAATACACGCGTGAGTTTTTTGTTGAAAATCTACAAATGTTTGTGCGTTTAAACGAGAGAGAAATGTGAGAAAATGTTAAAGCCAGTCTCAGAAAAGTGTATAATGTGTGTGGTGAGGCATTTACAGCCTTAAAACATGTAGAATAATTGTAAAATATAAAGCTCATTACTTCACGCATTTCGCCTATCGCGGGGTATTTTTTAGAACGTAACCACTGCGATAAACGCACAATAAAATATACAGTGGTCCCTCCACTGTATATTTTATTGAGCTTTTTTAAACACACAGGCATTGATCATTCCCTCCACTGACTGAAGTGAGGCGGTCAATCTGTGCCATGACCTCCTCCCTTCAACCAAAGTGTCTTGCCTAAGGACACAATGGCTGTAGGCACAGGTTGGAAACAAAACTGCCGACTAATAATCTGCAAAAACACAGTTGTGGGTGAAACTCACTGCCGAGATATCTAACCCCACTAACAGGTAAGGTCGGTCACGGCGTTGCTGTAAATGTCACTGCCATTGAAAAGTGGAGCAGCAGTCAGGTACAAATTTTGAAGAAATTGTTTTTAAATTTGGTTAACCCTTGTCATACTCCTGTCTGACTTAAATACACTTCTGATATACAACAATCCTTCAAAATGAAACAGATTCGAGAGTGTTCTTTTACCTGTGTGTGGAAAAGTGGAGGGGATGGTCGCAGGAACTTCTCCTTGAGAGCTCCCACTGGGTCCAGCAGCTTCCTCTTCTCCACCCTGCTGGACCAACAGCAAGGCAGAGGGTTACGTACCACGACCACACCACGAAAGCTGTGTTTTCATTTCTTAACTCAAGTCTAAATAACAGTTGTGTCCCACCGCGGAAGCTGAGGGCACCTGTCGGCATTACAGATTCTCAGGAAATGTGTTTTTTGTGGGTTTTTTATTTTTTTCAAAATTTGTGATTTTCGTTTTTTTGCATAATGTGCTAGTTGAGATCATGATGAAGCCTCTCCAACAGCATTAATGATGTTAAAATGACGTTAATTTCAAAAATGCTTGTTAGGCAAGGAAGGCTGAAGAGACCAATCTTTGAGAGGCTGTTTCTGGAATTTCTGGGATCTGCTATGGCTGCTTTCAAATAGAGATAACTTTTTCAAATATTGTCAGATTTTCACATGTAAGACATCATTGGAAAGCTTAGAACCTGTACTTTCAGAATCTGTGAATAACTCAAAATGCCTCCGCGACTTGGTATTGGTTTTCCTGCGGTTGGACACAGTTTTGTACCCACGTTCCAGTAAAAAAAATGCATATACGGTACATAGCTCCATCCACTGAGCCACATAGCAACCTCCACAAATGTATAAAAATGATTTTTTTCCCCCAACATTTTTAATAAATAAATTATGTCATTCTTTTCTGTTTAATTGTTTTGTTGATTGAGTTTATAGTTGCATGCACTTTTTTGGTTCTAACTTTCTTTGCACTAAACTGCCTGCGGCAAGTGAATTTCTCCTGTGTGAGACCAATAAAGTCTTATAGGGTAAGGGTAGGGTAAGGGCCCCATCTTATCTTAAGCTTATCCACCAAAAATATAGATATATATTAAACAAAAAATATTTAAAGGGAAATTTTAACATTTTAAGTGACTTATGTACTTCTATTTAAACCTTATTCGTGTTTTAGTTGTGGAGGAAACCATTTTACATTTTTCTAGAAATGTATTATAGCTACAAATGAATATTAATTTAAAAGTTTACATTGGGGGCAATCATTAGGCTGGATATTTGCTAAAGCTTTTAAAATGCAGTTAACGTGATAATGCTGTGGTTTAATCGGGCTGAAATACCTGTATATGGGGTCCATGAAGAAGGCCGAGGGCTTGGCGTAGTGCAGGGGCGGAGGTTGGGGGGGTTGCGAGGGAGGCTGCTGGTGCTGGCTCATGGACTGGTGCAGAGACTGGGGATGAAGGTGTGGGAACGCGGCAAGGTTGTCCTCTTTCGCCGACAAACTTTTCCCAATGCCGTAGACGTGGTTTTTGCGATTTGGCGGTTCCGCAGCCACGCCGTTGTGCCCCGTCCGACTGCGCGCGCCGATGCTGAGATCCAATGGCTGTTCGTCCCCGGTAGAGGGCGCTCGAGGTCCGCTACTGCTGCCGGTGCTACTGTTGTTGTGGGGTGGGTTTGTTGGTGCGGGAGGGGGCAGTTTGGATTCCTTGGGTTTCGTTGTGAGATCGAATGGCGACTCGGCCGACGATACAAGATGTCCGCCGATTTTGTGTAAGTGCTCCCGCGGTGATTTGGGCTCAGACTTGAAGAACATGCTAGGGTTGAGTCCGCCACGCTCTGCTGCAAATGGGTATAGCGAGTTGTGAAAGTTGGGCAAGAATTGGAACGGGAACATCGAATGGTAGGGTAAGGGCCCCATCTTCTTTTCCTGATGCAAACCGATCAAACCTGGGCCGAAGTATTTCTCTGCGATGGACGCGATGGCTTTGATGGAGTCTGTTGCGGCAGCGTTGGCATTTGTGGATGTGGGTGGGAGGGCTTGTTCATCGGGAGGGGGGAAGAAGGACGGCTGAGAGGAGACGTTCAGAAAGGGGCGTTCAATTGAGAGGTTTCCAGAACTAGACACTGCAGATGCCAATGTACTGTTCGTGTCATCCGGCTGGCTGCCTTCCTGGCTCATTGCTGCCCCTGATGGCTTTCTCCTCTTACTGCGTTCCCGTTCGCTGTCCCCCTCACTCTCCAGATCTGACCCCTCCCCTGACGCCGTGCCCGTGGTCGTGTCCAGGTCCGTTCCGCTGGTGGTGTTGACGTCCTCCAGGTCGCTGCCGTCGGACATATCTGCCATCTTGGATTTGGGCTTCACATCTCCGCTTGAGGATAAGTCTAGCTTGTGGTCCTTGTCTTTTTCGTCGGAGTGACTGTGCCCGTTGCCTGCATTGCTGTTTGTCGACATGACCAAGGACAGAGGGGGGCCGTCCAGGGGGCTGCGGGGCAGTTTTACCTCCTGACCGTTGCCACCTAAGGGACTTTTAAGTAAAGGACTAGTGGGCATTAATGGTGGACGGGGGTACAGCGATGAGGGGAAGATTCCAGGGAAACCATGAGGGAGCGAGGGGAATCCGTGGGGTCCCGGGGAGAAGGGTAGCCCAGCGTGGGGATGAGGTCTAGAGGGAAAGTAGTCAGTGAAGCCTAGACTGGACTGGTTGAGGCCTGGGAGGTGGGGGTGGTGGGATTTGGCCTTGGCCATGATGGGGCTGGAGCTCATAGGGATGCCGGGGTTGAACATGCCCCCTGGGGAACCGTAATGGTTTTTGCCCTCACAGAAGCGCCGGTGCTTGTTGAGGGAAGAGGTAGTGCTGAACAACTGGCCGCAGTCCTTGCACTTGATCTGAGTGCGGCAGTCGGCGTGCATTCGCTTGTGACGACAGAGGTTTGAGAACTGGGTGTAGGACTTGTGGCACACTTCGCCTGCAGGAGGGAAGAGACACAGCCCATCAGGGCCTGGTTAAACCCATTTAACACTGTCACTAACTCGAAAATACAAATCAATGACAACAACACTACAGCCACTATTTACTGAATTACTACAGGTTATCCCAGGCATGTTTGCAATGTTGTCTTGTGCACATAAAAGCTAGCTAGGTGGTTTTCAGATTCTAGAAAGAGATGAAGTCATACCCTCAGATGAAGGGCAATGGGTAGAGTCATTAACTTCTTATATTATGTTATTGCCATATAGTGTGTTATGACATCATCCCAGCAAAAAGATATCCTATGATCCCATGTGTCAAATGAACCAAGACTTCTTAAACCGGATCCTTGTTTGTTTTAGCATTTATATATGACGTGTTGAATGGAACGGTAAGCTATTCATTTTTTCCTATAAAGATGCTAACAGTGAATGAAAACCTCGACTATGCGGCGAGCGGGTGCTGTGACTTACAGATAAAGGGCTTGACGCTGCTGTGGATGTGCTTGTGCTGCTTGAGTCCTGACGATGTGGCGAAGGTCTTTCCGCACTCGGGGCAGGTGTGAGCACGAGCCCCCACGTGCTGAGAGCGGATGTGCCTCTGCAGGTTACTGGGGTCTGTGAACACCTGAAAGCACCAGGGACAAAGTGCTACTTGAATGACTGTACGGTTTGTGCCAAAACATGCAGAACAACTCAAAGTACAAAGCATTTCTGAAGTACTTGTGAAGCAGGTGTAGGTGATTTTGTGTTACTAAGATATGATTTAGTAGTAGTAGTAGTAGTAGTAGTAGTTGGGTGAGGTTTGACGCAGCAACCATGCGGTTAGTGGGCAAATAGTGGGCAAATAACCCACGGTGCCACTGCTATTCCATCCATTTCTTTTTGCCCATCAGTTGACTAAATTTGGGTATAAAGTGGTACCTCATCTTACGAAATTAATTCGTTCCAGAAGTGGTTTCGTAACGTGAATTTTTCATAAGTTGAGTAGCTATTTCAATGGAAAAGGCCTGATTCGTTCCAAGGTTTTTTTTTTATAGTGTAACGTTTTTTTTATAGTGTAACTTTGTGTTCTGCGTCCTGATTGGCTAAGAGACTGTAGAGCCAGGACTAAACGTGGAATAAACCAGGTCTAGACCAGAACTAAACCAGGTCTAGACCATTTCTAAACCAGGTCTAAACCTGGACTGGACCTGGACTAAACCAGGATTAAACCACCACGTGCCGCTCTTTGCTGGTTTCGTGCGGCTGGTTTGTGGCTCGGGCTCCAGAGGACGCGGTCCGGGTGCCGCGGTTCTATCTCGTGCTCGCAGACCCGGTGCCGGTCGTGCAAACCAGGACTAGCGGTACTCCTCGCACGGCGCGGTGAGGTGAGGTGCTCCTCGCGCGGCGCGGTGAGGTGAGGTGAGGTGCTCCTCGCGCGGCGTGGAGCTTCCGGAGCCATGTCTCCCCCCACGCTTCACTATTTAATACATTTTGTTGAAAATCTATGAAAGTTTGAGTGTTTAAACGAGAGAGAAATGTGAGAAAAGGTTAATTCCAGTCTGAGAAAAGTGTATAATGTGTGTGGTGAGGCATTTAGAGCCTTAAAACATGTAGAATAATTGTAAAATATAAAGTTGTCCTACTTCGGGGATTTCTCTTGTTGCGGGTTATTTCTGGAACCTAACCCCGTGTGTGTTGATAAAGTGTATTTACGTTTCGGGGCGTGCATCTGAGCGGGCATTATTTGAATTTTTGAGATTTCACGTTTCGTAACTTGAATTTTCTTTCGTATCTAGAGACCAAAATTTAACGTGAAGGTGTTTCGTAACTTGGAATTTTCGTTTGTTGGGACTTTCGTAAGGTGAGGTACCGCTGTATTAACTGATGCTTTAATGGAGTAAATAAAAAAAATATTTGGAATAAATTAGAAAAAATAACAGCATTTCAAAATCACCATATTTATAAAGAATGGCAAATTTTTAAATGCTCAAACAATATTAAAAACATAAAATTGCAATTCATCTAGCCAAATTGCATTATTTTGTTTGTACTTTCAAAAGTATTAACACTTGGAAGAGGAATGAAGGTTCTATTTGTACCAGTACCGTACTATTTCCGTACACTATTCTGAGATTTGCATAATTAAAAGTCAACCTGAAAATGCTTTGTTTTGAGTTAAAGTCGGTGCTTCCTGTGCACAACTTACGTGCGTGGAAGGCTGTACCTTATCACAGTTTTCACACTCAAAGCGCTTGCCACTGTCATGAGACATCTGGTGGCGGATGAGGTTGGACTTCCAGTTGAAAGCTTTGGGACACTGGTCACACTTGTACTCTCGCTCCTCGGTGTGGACGATCATGTGCTGACCCAAACTGGAAAATAAAAAATAAAAAAAGAAAGGAAGAGATAATATATTTTTAAGAGATTAAAAAAACGTAAATAAGGCGATAAATAAATATAGAAATAAAGCCAGCTATTATTGCATCGAAAAGTGTCAAAAAAAAATAAAAAATAAATAATAAAACAAAACAAAACAAAACAAAATAAAATAAAATAAAATAAAATACAATTAAAATAAAATAAAATAAAATAAAATAAATAAAATTAAAATTAAAATTAAAATTAAATTAAATAAAATTAAATAAAAAAAATAATAAAATAAATAAATTAAGTTAAGTTAAATTAAAATAAATAAAATAAAATACAATTAAATTAAATTAAATTTAAATAAATTAAATTAAATTAAATTAAAATAAAATAAAATAAAACTTAATACTGAAAATACTGTAGAAAAATAAAAGTAATTAAAATAAGTTTAAAAAAAAACACTCCACTGAGATGTTTGATTTTGGTAGTATAACGCAATAAAATTATATGCAGAAGCAGACATACAGTAGATATAGTATTTTTGATGTTTCTAGGCATAAAATTCAGAAAAGTCTGAAAACAGAGACTAACAAAATGGAAAAAAAATATATAGTTTATTAAATTTTATGGTTTTATTTTTTGTTATTTTTTATTTAAAGGTGCATTGTTTAACTTTTCTGGTGGAGGTCTCTCAAATACTTTTCTCCATGGAGATCTTATTGCTTGTCTGTAATGTTTCAGCATTAAACCTTTCTATCTCCAAACCAGACCAAGTTACAGGTCAGATTTGTGGAGAGGCGACGCCGCTCACAGTCAGTACTGTTTTTCTGAGCTGTAAAACCACCTGTAACTGAATAAATGTAGGGTAGAGCTGTTTAATGTCAAACTGTGGAATATTCCAGACAGATGAAACAAGCAGATGTTGGACCCTGCACCAGAAAAGTTACACAATGCACCTTTAACCTCATCATCAGCCTCTGCAGCCTCTCCATCTCCTCTTCTCCACCATCAGTGTTTGTGTAAATCAAACCAAAGATGAGTAGGCTGTACCTGTATTCGTTGGGGAAGATCTTCTCACAGTCCTTGCACTCGTGGATGGGCTCGTCACTGTCCTCTCGCTCCTGTTTGAAGTCGTCCTGCAGGGAGGCGAAGGAGCCGGAGCACGAGTACTTCTGATGCCTCCTGAGCTCCAGCGTGGAGGAGAAGAGCTCATCGCACTCCTCACAGCGGTACATCTGCTCGTCTGGACAAACAGATAAACTAGAAATCATCACGGGGAATATTTTCAATCGCTGTTTTGGTTTTACTTGCATTGAAATAACAAAAACATGAAAACAGTTAAAAGATTTTGATAATTTTAAGATTTATTGACTGTTAAAACCTTTTGTGTTTGCTACAGCTTCAGCAGATATATGGATTTTTTCACATTTTCTGCAGGGAAGTGTAAGTATCCAGGCTCGGAGAAGGTTTGAACCACTGACTATGTAGTTACTGGGCAAAAACTTAACCAACTATGCAGTCTTTAGTCAATAATAATAATAATAATAATAAAGTAATAATAATAATAATAAATATAGCCGCAAGTGGCGATGACCGGCCCTCGCTTGCACTCACAAGCCCGGCAAAAACTTTGTCGTAGCCAAACCAAATTTGGTACACAGAAACACTGTTGCTAGGCGACCAACAGGAAGTCAGCCATATTGGACCGAGCACGTGACCCGGCGCCGAAGGCAAATTTTCCTGTCCTCGTATTTTAACGAACTCCTCCTCGGGTTTTTGACCCAGACTCACCAGAATCGTGCTGTATCATCTAGACAAGTGGGACATTAAAAGTTATTAAAAGCGTTCTAAAAGACTGAACGGTGTTTCCGTGAAAACGCTTTTGCCTGGCGTCCCATTGGCAAGGACAGATGTTTGGCCTGTTGCCATGGCAACACGGGTATAGTCATAGGCGCATTGTATTTAGATTTTCCAGGAGGCGCTGTCGAGCCATTTTTAAAGATTTTTTAATACAGATTATTTGTAAATTCCTTTTTTGGCATTCTTGAATTTAGTGCAAAATTTTGTGAGTTTTCGTCGGTGGGAAGTACCTGAAACTTGCAAAAAGGGGGGGAGGAAAATAATAATAAATAATAATAATAAGAAAAACCAGAACAATAACAATAGGCCCTACGCTTTAGTGCTCGGGCCTAATAATAATAATAATAATAATAATAATAATAATAATAATAATATATATATATATATATATATATATATATATATATATTTACAATTTCTTCTACTGGATTTGCTCTAAATGTAAACTTTATATTGCAATGTATTTTTTAAAATATATTTTCGATATTTTTTTTTATTATTTTTATTTATTTTATGTATGTATGTATGTATGTATGTATGTATGTATGTATGTATGTATGTATGTATTATTATTATTATTATTATTATTATTATTATTATTATTATTACTTTATTATTACAATTTCTTCTACTGGATTTGCTGTAAATGTAAACTTTATATTGCAGTGTATTTTTTGTATTTGTATTTTTTTGTTTTATTCATTTTCTTTTGGTTTATTTCAATGAATTCGTCTTCCACGCCATTTAATCTATCACCATGTAGTCAAGTGTAGATGGGTTAGTTACAGTTAGCGTCTCGTCCACTCGCTAAAACCAACGACCCTACCATTGACTTTCGCGCAAAGTGGAAATCAATTAGTGGTGAAATGCTGCCTTCATTAGCACGGTTAATTGCCTGTTACACAAGTGTTTGGGGGCCGTGCGTGGGTGTAATCGCACTCCAGGGATACAATAGCCTGGCCTTCCCCTTCCATGTTGATAACCTTCTACAGTACTTCTCACCAACAAGGTCAAACGCATAAAACTCCTGCCAGCTTTTTCAATGACCGGTTCCTGTGTCGGGCGCCAAGTACAATAGAGGGGGAAGGGTCGGAGGGGGGCTTTGTGTGTACACTAGTTCACTATTTCAGTATTTGACCGTTGAAAGTGTGAGGTAAGAAGGAGCAAGGCAATACAAACTGCTAAAGGATATAAGAAGTAGCCGGATTGCAGTCCTTCCTAGTAAAAGTACATGTTATTGGTTACAGTACTTGTCAGTTTTGATCTTCTGAAAACATGTTTGCAGGTCCATGGCAAAAAGGAATATTTAGAAGAGAATATGATATAGTAGTATTACTATATACAAATATAGTAGTAGTACTATATAGTAGTAGTAGTATAGTAAAAAGACAAACAAAAAAAACTGAAAGAAAGATATTTTTAAGAGATTAAAAAATGTAAATAAGCAATAAATAAATATAAACATATAAATAAAGCCAACTAGTATAGTTCTAAAAGAAGAGGGAGCCACTAGCCGCATCGGAAAAAAAAATAAAAAAATAAAATAAAACAATAAAGATAAAATAAAAATAAAATATATAAAAATAAAACAAAAATATAATAAAAAAAACAAAATAAAATTAATATGAAATTAAATTCAAATAAAGACAAAATAAAAATTAAACTAAAAATATAAAAATAAAACAAAAATATAAAAAAATGTAATAAAGTTAAATAAAATAAAAAATATAATAAAAAATAAAATTTAAATAAAAATAATAAATTAAAATAAATGTTAAAGACAGCTGCTAAAACATAAAACATCGCTACAAAAAGGAAGAAAGTGGTTGTTGAATAGTTGTAACATTATTGTAGTGGTAATTTGTAGGGTACCTCTTTATAATAGCTACACCTTAATTACCCATAATAATTAATACCCTTACTCTGACTCCTACACCCCTTAATTAAGTGCTTGCTAATACTAAATCAGTCTTAGTAAACTATTTTGGACATTTGTTCAAGCTTTACTAAAGGTGCATTGTGTAACTTCCGCTCATTCCTTGTCTCCTTGGCCATTTCCTTAAAAACAAACTAAGTTACAGGCCAGATCTATGGAGAGGAGACCCCGCTCACAGTAAGAATAATGTTTTTAAAGGTATTTTTGATCAATAAAAACAACGTTAATTGAATGAATGCGAAATTAATACTATAATTGTGGAATATTCAATAACATCTAGAGTCAAGGAGGTGGCAGACCCTGTTGCTGTTTGTAGTAAAAAATAAATTAAAAAAAACTACCAACATTTGCATACTTGTGGTAGATTAAAACTGCAGGTTGATTCAAGTTTATTCCGTCAGTATTTTTTGACAGTTTTTCAGTGTTCTTGTTTTTCTGAAAGAACAGTCGAGGTAAGCATGTCCAAGGTAGCCCTCAGAGCCCCCGCTATCCCCCCCACACTGCCCCCAAAGACCCAGGTTAGGCTACACCCATCCATCACTCCTGGCACCGCTGAGTGACTCTATCCAAAACGGCTTACGGTGCACGGTGCCACGGCTCACCTTTGGCACCGCCGGACCACCGTTTATCCAGCTGGAACTTCTTGGGCACATTAAAAGGGAATTAGAGCAGTGCGACCGGGGGGAGGCTGGTAAATGACCTTCTGATCAATGAGCTGTAACACAAATGCTAAGCTAACTACTCTGACACTGTCCAAGGGGAGTGTTGATGGAAATATGCACGAGCTGCTCAGCCAAAGCCAAAGTTACCGACCGTTTACAACAAAAAGTTTAGATTTAGGGGAAAAGTTGATCAATTTGAAATTACTTTTGGAACATTTGGCTGGTCAAATTGTGCAATGGCGTATTCTTGTATTTGCAGCTGTGTTAATAATAATAATAAGACAAAATGATAAAATGCAAGATGTAAAATGGCGAATGTTCAAGCTGGTTGGTGTAGAGAGGTAAAATTTGAGTACTGAAAATACTATAGACTGTTAAAAAAGTGTTTATCTGTGTTTATCTTTGAATAAAGTCAAGCTCACTCAAGATTAGTGAAACTCCAGGTATGTGTGTAGAGTCCCTCAGTCGTCCAGGTAGAATCCATGGCAAAAGGAGAAATTCGATTTGTCAACTGGACAAAAGTTTATTTGAATACGTTTCGCAGCGCATCCAAGCTGCTTACGAACAGAAACTGTAAACAAATATGTGTGGTAGTTTCAGAGTAATTTCATTGTAGTTCAGGCAGATATACGCAGTGTCCTCCAGCGTCTGACCAGAACTGAAGAAGCAGCTTGGACGAGCTGCGAAACATATTCGACCAATTAAACTTTTGTTCAGTTGACAAATTGAATTTCTCCTTTTGCCAACTCCAGGTGTGGTTTACATTGGAAAACCACATTATAATTTGATCAAAACAAACCTTGAATGGACCATCATCAGGCGGCACGGTGGCTGAGTGCCGCCTGATGATGGTCCATTTAAGGGAAATGATGCTAATTTTCGATCCCGCCCGATCCCCGTGTGGCACATTGGTATGGCCGTAAGATTCGGGTCGCCCGGGCCTTTCTGTGTGGAGTTTGCATGTTCTCCCCATGTCTGGGTGGGGCACTCAGGTTTCCCCCCACCAACCCAAAAACATGCTCCAGGTAAAATCCTCCCGCGTAGGTCCTGACCAAGCCTAAACAATAAGATATGGTAAATGGTCACATCTTTATACAGCGCTTTTCCACCTTCAAGGCACCCAAAGCGCTTTACAACAAGGAACCACTCACCCATTCACACACCAGTGTACGCAGACACCAGGGGCAAGGCGGGTTAAGTGTCTTGCCCAAGGTCACAATGGCAGCGTTCATCTGTGGGAGCTGGAATCATACCAACCAACCTGTGGGTCTGACCGCTCAACCACTGACGTTTATGTCAAGAGCGAGATTCGAACCATCAACCTCTGGATCAGTGGACAAACGCTATACCCCCGCCCTATAATAATGTCATTGTGTCCTTGGGCAAGACAATTAACTTCACTTTTTTCATAGTGCATATTGTGTAAAGATTGTTTCTATTTGATTATATTTTTTTACATGCTTCTCTTCATCTTATTTATCTATTTTAATTTTTTTGCATGCTCTTGGCATCCAGGGTGGGCAGCAAAGTAAGAATTTCATTGTACAGGGAAACGTGTTTCTTTACCGTGCATATGACTAGGGATGCACCGATGTGAAAATTTTAGCCGATACCGATATCTGATATTAATGTTGCTGATATTGGCCGATATTAGACGATGCCGATATTTATTTATTTTTTATTCTGAGATAACATTTTATACAGACTGAAAATCATGCAAAATTAATTTTTGAATGTCTTCTTTTTTCAAAATGTGTTTTGGCTCTTGATTTAAAACATTTTTTTTTTCAATTTCAATTTTTTTTTAGAGTGTAACATTTTTTATTTTTATAGTGTAACATTGTGTTCTGCTTCCTGATTGGCTAAGGGACTTTGCCAATTGATGTTATAGATGGGGGATGCGGGGGGACCAGGTGTAGACCAGGTCTAAACAAGGTCTAAACCTGGACTGGACCAGGACTAAACCTGGACTAAACCAGGACTAGACCAGGTCTAGACCTGGACTAAACCAGAACTAGACCAGGTCTAAACCAGGACTACACCTGCACTAAACCAGGACTGGAGCAGGTCTAGGCCTGGACTAAACCAGGACTAGACCAGGTCTAAACCAGGATTAAACCACCGCGTCCGGCAAAGGCATGTGGGTGTTTGCCATCCGCACGCGGCTCGGACTGCGTGACTCCCCCTCAGGACGGCGGTGAGCGCATGTGTCACTTCTCCGCTCTCCCCCTTCTCCCCCACGCTTCACTATTAATACATTTTGTTGAAAATCTACAAAAGTTTGAGTGTTTAAACGAGAGAGAAATGTGAGAAAACGTTAATTCGAGGGATTACTGTACTGACAAATATCGGTTGTTAATATCGGCCCACTTTTACACATCGGGCCGATACCGATATGTTCAAATTTGGCAATATCGGCCGATACCGGTGTTAATGCCGATATATCGTGCATCCCTACATATGACAATAAAAGCTTTGAATCTTGAAAGAATAGTAACGTTTTTACAATCTGGACCTTATTTCGGTGATAAAACAACATCATTTACTCACCCATTGTACTTTGGTGTCATTTGGAGCATTTCCAAATGAACTTTTGTCATTTGAAAAGTGCTATTTTAAGTTTGTGTTATTTGGTGACCGCAACCGTATGCCCCGAGCACTCACGTTAAACGGATATCGCTAAACTACAAAATCTCCGGAAATGCTCCAAATGACAGCAGAGTACAATGGGTGAGTAAATGACGTTGTTTTATCACCGAAATAAGGTACAGATTGTAAAAACGTTACTATTCCTTTAACCCGCCGCCCTGTGTGTGTGAGAATAGGTGAGTGGTTCCTTGAAGGAGGAAAAGCGCTGTATAAAAATGTTACCATTTACCGTCGCAGATATAAAACCGGCTTACCTGGCCAGCCAAATGATATCTCTCTGTATTTCCTATACAGCGCGATACCATTTGGACACCCTCGCTCCACCCTCGCTCCCCCGGTTAACAACGGACTCCGCGATTCTGATTCGTTCAAAGATGGTGACGTCAGTGCACCCGCCTTTGCCCGCAACGTCCCTTCCATTCAGCTGTAAAATTGGTCTTAAATGACCTAAAACACATCGATTCCTTAAAACCACAGCAGCTGACAGCTCTAGAGGCCTTTCTTTTCAAAAAATATGTTTTTGCATTGCTTCCTACCGGCTTGGTTCACGTCGCTGTCCGTTAACTGTTCTCTGATTGGTTCACTTAGCTGTCTGTCTAAGCGCAACAGCAGCGCATTCTGGACCAAGTGTTACCAGACTCGCCGCTGGTACAGCGATGAGTCATGGATTCTTCCAGGCAAAAAAACGGCCAAAATAAAGTTAGACATTTGACTAACATTATAATAGCACAGATTTTTTTAAAATAAGGGGTTACTGAAGTAATACTAGTGAAGTACTCTAAAAACTCTTTTAAAAACCAAAAGTGCAAATGAATAGAGGCACACGGCAGGGCTACCTTATTGCACCTCTCTTGTTCTAGTGTTTCTGGAGCTCGAGGAGGGCTGTGGACTAATGGCCGTCTGGGAGACCAAAGCAGCTCCATTATGTGCAGTTTAGCGGTTAATCTGGGAGCATGGGTGAGGTCTCCGGGGAGTCCTTAGCTCCTCCAGACCCTGAATTCCTGCTTCGATAAGCCAGACGGAGAGCCCTGCCAGGTCCTGCAGACATGGGACCCTTTCACTCCATATCTCATCCCAGCATTCCCACACACAGATGCTTCACATTCTTGTCCGTGAACTCTTAAAAAGTCTAAGAATTGTTTTGTTTTATAATAGGCAGCAAATGTCTCCTTACATTTGAAAGAACTGCATTTTTAATTGTGATTCTGCGAGTACATTTTTTGTCTCAAGGCCTGGTTTAGTCAGTTGTTGGCTTTTTGTTACCTCCTCAAAAACAGACCTGGAGTTGTGTTTTGTTTCAGTCACACATTTTTGAGTAACCCTTTCTTATTAGTCTGTCAACGTCAAACCTCAAAATGCTCTGTTCTACCTTGTGATGTCATGAAATGGTAGTTTTCATGTTTTACTTTTAGTTTTTTTTTTTGTAGAGATTGGCAATTTCAGGTCTGAAATCATCCAAATTATTCTACTGAAGGTGTATGGAGTTTAAAGATCCCATGACATGGTACTTCTTGATGCTTTTATATGGCTCCTTAATGGTTCCCTAATACTGTAAATTAATCCTTCTTCAAAATCAACACTCAGTGCATGAGAAACAAGATAAGATAACAGAGCACGCTGCCAGGGGAATCCCTGTTACGCACCAGGAAGGGAGTTCCCCTGTTGCGCAGCGTGCTGTGTGCTTCGGCTTTCTTTTTCCGCACTGAAAAATAGTTCCCACCCAAAATGACCAAGTCAAGCTCTCCGTGTTGATTTGCACATTTATTTGCACTTGATATGAATGCGCACTACACAGAAAGTAATTGGGAAACGCATCGAGCAAATTAATTCCTTTTGGCCGAAATCTTTCTCTGGCACCGTTACACTCCAGTCTAACGCGGAGTAGCTGCTGATACCGCGGCGGTCAGTGCTGACAGACTCGGACAATGGCTGGGTGACCAGGAAAACGCTTTCCACCACTTATTTTAGTCTCTGGACTGTGGGGAGATGCCCAAGTTTGACCTGGGGGTGGCATATCCCTTTAAGTCCTAGTTCTAGTCCAGGTTTAACACAGTTTTAATCCCAGTTAAATCCCAGTTTTAGTCCTGGTTTAACACAGTTTTAATCTGAGATAAGTAACAGTTCTAGTCCTTGTTTAACACAGTTTTAATCCTGTGTTAGTCCAAGTTAAATCCTAGTTCTAGTCCAGGTTTAACACAGTTTTAATCCCAGTTAAATCCCAGTTCTAGTCCAGGTTTAACACAGTGTTAATCCAAATTATGTCCCATTTCTAGTCCTGGTTTAACAGTTTTAATCCTGTGTTAGTCCAAGTTAAATCCTAGTTCTAGTCCAGGTTTAACACAGTTTTAATTCCAGTTAAGTCCCAGTTCTAGTCCTGGGTTAACACAGTTTTAATCCAACTTAAATCCCAGTTCTAGTCCTGGTTTAACACAGTTTTAATCTGAGATAAGTAACAGTTCTAGTCTTGGTTTAATACAGTTTTAATCTGAGATAAGTAACAGTTCTAGTCCTTGTTTAACACAGTTTTAATCCAAGTTAAGTCACAGTTCTAGTCCTGGTTTAACACAGTTTTAATCCAAGTTAAGTCACAGTTCTAGTCCTGGTTTAACACAGTTTTAATCCAAGTTAAGTCACAGTTCTAGTCCAGGTTTAACAGTTTTAATCCAAGTTAAGTCCCAGTTCTAGTACTGGTTTAACAGTTTTAATCCTGTGTTAGTCCAAGTTAAATCCCAGTTCTAGTCCTGGTTTTAAACAGTTTTAATCTAAATTAAGTCCCAGTTCTGGTTTAACACAGTTTTAGTCCTGTGTTAGTCCAAGTTAAATCCCAGTTCTAGTCCAGGTTTAACACAGATTTAATCCTGTTAGTCCAAGTTAAATCCTGGTTTAGTCCTGGTTTAGTCTTGTTTGAGTCCAGTCCTAGTCCCTACACCTCCTCCTCTTCATTCACAAATGCTTCACATTTTTGTAGAACTGCAGCGTATTTAGCCTGTCCTCTCTCATTTGGTTTCGTACATCAAGATGCAAATGGGATTGGCCGGCGGGCGCACATTTCTGCCAGGTGGACTGTGACTTTTTCCTTTTCCACATTGAACATGGATGGATGCACGCACACAGACGCCCAAACAAATCATTTACCAAGCCCTGCGCCGCTGTGACGTGGTGCCAGCGAGCAACGCACCAATCAGCTCCTGTTTCGGCCCAAGCTAAACATACGAGGTGCTGAGGGGTTTCCTTGTTAAATCTTGGGTTAGTTCTTAAGTCGGTATTTAAAGGTCCGATATTATGCAAAATTGACTCTTGTGAGATTTAAGCCGTGTTATAACGCTGTTACCTCCTCAAAAACGGAACAGGAGTTGTGGCAAAAGATTAAATTAAATTGCTTCTTCAAAATTCAAAGGCTGCTGGGATGAGCTGCAAAAACGTATTCGACCAAATAAACTTTTGTCCAGTTGACAAATTGAATTTTATCAATTTTGCCATGGATTCTACCTGGACGACTGAGGGATTCTACCCACACCAGGAGATGTGTTATGTTCTGTTCACATGTTTGATTAACCCAGGGCCACAGAGCTAAACACAGACGAAGCAGAGGGCCGATCGAGGGCCATAGACTGGTGCTCAGTACAGTCAATAACTAAAATATCTGCATGTTTAACACGTTAGAATGAGCTATCAGTCCTTTATTCATGTTAAGATCCACAAAACCACACAATAAATAATAAATATTGTCTTATCAAGGTAGATTTTCAAAAAACTTGCAGTCAAAAGTTCTGCTCAAGGTAATTTGGGCCAATTCACCTGGAAGCCTGAGAGCCAAGAAAAATTTGTCTGAGGGCCACATTTGGCCCACGGGCCAGAGTTTGGACATGCCTGGATTAACCCTTTATTATTAGTCTGTCGACATCTCCAAAACCCAAAATGCTCTGTTCCACCTTGTGATGTCATGAAGCAGTAGTTTTTAACAGCTCCTTTTACCTTTAGTTTAGTAGCAAAAAGAGAAATTCAATTTGTCAACTGGACAAAAGTTTATTTGGTCGAATACATTTCGCAGCTCGTCCAAGCTGCTTCTTGAGTTCAGAACTGAAGAAGCAGCTTGGATGAGCAAACCAATCAATCAATCAATTGTTCTTTATTTATATAGTCCTTTACAACACCAATGGTCACCAAAGTGCGTTTAAAAACAGAAAATACAACAATACAAAAGACAGAACATTATACAGAATACAACAATGTAAACAATAAACAGTAAAACACACAATGCAGAAAAATGACATGCCACAAACTACTATGTATTCAAAGCCTACGGTTAAAATCAGTGATGTTCCGTAGCTCAAAGGGCAGATTGTTCCAGATTGTTCCACAGTCTGAGACCAACCACAGAGAAAGCTCCATCACCCCAGTGTTTGAGACGGGCTCAGGGGACTTCCAAAACAAGTTGGTTATTTGACCTTAAAGTGCGACCTGATTTTCGGACAGATAAAAGCTCGGTCAAATAACAAGGTGCTAATCCATTAAAGGGATATGCCACCCCCAGGTCAAACTTGGGCATCTCCCCACAGTCCAGAGACTAAAATAAGTGGTGGAAAGCGTTTTCCTGGTCACCCAGCCATTGTCCGAGTCTGTCAGCACTGACCGCCGCGGTATCTGCAGCTACTCCGCGTTAGACTGGAGTCTAACGTCGCCAGAGAAAGATTTCGGCCAAAAGGAATTAATTTGCTCAATGCGTTTCCCAATTACTTTCTGTGTAGTGCGCATTCATATTGAGTGCAAATAAATGTGCAAATCAACACGGAGAGCTTGACTTGGTCATTTTGGGTGGGAACTATTTTTCAGTGCGGAAAAACAGAGCCGAAGCACACACCACGCTGCGTAACAGGGGAACTCCCAAAGTGGTGCGTAACAGGGATTCCCCTGTGTGCTTCGGTTCTGTTTTTCCGCACTGTAAAATAGTTCCCACCCAAAATGACCAAGTCAAGCTCTCCGTGTTGATTTGTACATTTATTTGCACTTGATATGAATGCGCACTACACAGAAAGTAATTGGGAAAATTAATTCCTTTTGGCCGAAATCTTTCTCTGGCGACGTTAGACTCCAGTCTAACGCGGAGTAGCTGTAGCTGCGCGCGGCGGTCAGTGCTGACAGACTCGGACAATGGCTGGGTGAGCAGGAAAACGCTTTCCATCACTTGTTTTAGTCTCTGGACTGTGGGGAGATGCCCAAGTTTGACCTGGGGGTGGCATATCCCTTTAAGCTTTAAAAACAAAAAATAAAAATTTAAAATCAATTCTAAAAGAAATTGTAAGCCAATGAAGTGTAAAAAGGACTGGGGTGATGTGCTGACGTCTAGGTGTGTTGGTTAAAAAAAATCTACTTTTGTCCAGTTGACAAATTGAATTTCTCCTTTTGCCGCAACTCCTGTTCTGTTTTTGACGAGGTAACAGCTTTATAACATGGCTTAAATCTTACAAGAGTCAATTTTGCCTAATATCAGACCTCAGAACTGAAGAAGTAGCTTGGATGAGCTGCAAAAACGTATTCAACCAAATAAACTTTTGTTTAGTTGACAAATTGAATTTCTCCTTTTGCGTTGGATTCTACCTGGACGATCTTTAGTTCAGGAGAGATGGCCAATTCCATGATTCTAGTGAAGGTGTATGAAGTTCCAGAACACAGTCCCAATGTGGAAAAGAACTGTTTTCAGAACTCTAAATATGCAGGGTTTATGTGTGAAACATACGTGAATGAAACAAAAGGAAAATAAAGAGCGCTCTTTCTTTACAGAGGAGAATGTCAAGATTAAATCGTAGTAGGTCTAAACAGGACTAAACCAGGACTAAACCAGACTAAACAGGACTAAACTAGGAGTCCTAGTTTAGTCCTGTTTAGTCCTAGTCTAGGACTGTTTAGTCCTAGTCTAGGACTAAACAGGACTAAACCAGAGTAAACAGGACGAAACAGGACTAAACCAGGTCTAAACAGGATTAAAGAGGACTAAACCAGAACTAAACCAGGTCTAAACAGGACTAAACCAGGACTAAACCAGGACTAAACCAGGTCTAAACAGGACTAAACCAGACTAAACAGGACTAAACCAGACTAAACAGGACTAAACCAGGGCTAAACCAGGACTAAACCAGAGTAAACAGGACGAAACAGGACTAAACCAGGTCTAAACAGGATTAAAGAGGACTAAACCAGGACTAAACCAGGTCTAAACAGGACTAAACCAGGACTAAACCAGGACTAAACCAGGTCTAAACAGGACTAAACCAGACTAAACAGGACTAAACCAGGTCTAAACAGGACTAAACCAGACTAAACAGGATTAAACCAGGACTAAACCAGGACTATAACAGGGCTCAACCAGGTCTAAACACGACTAAACCAGGACTAAACCAGACTAAACAGGACTAAACCAGGACTAAACCAGGACTAAACAGGACTAAACAGGACTAAACGAGACTAAACAGGACTAAACCAGGACTAAACAGGATTAAGTAGTACTTTCTTTTCTATACCGATGTGCTCTTATATGTGTGTATTCCCTCAGTGGTCCGGTACGTTCCATCGTGGTCCATGAGCGTATAAAAGTCGACGAGCTCTTACACTTGTTCATTCTAAAACTATTCACTTCTGTCCTGTGAATGTGACTTTTTTTAGTATTGATACCTGCTCAAACGAGTATCTAGTATCGGATTTTCTGGACATTTGACAACTACATATGGCAGTACTTGACGTTAACTCGAAGTACCACTGTCCGACATGATTCGTTTCGATCCGCAAACACAACAAAACGCTGTTATACCTGACGACCAAATGAGTCCAAGATGTGAGCGAGGAACTGGAGGAACTACGGGCCCTTTTCCGCTTTGGTGAAGCTCGGAGTTTAGATTTGCAGATAAAATATTGGACGTATTGGGAGTGACGTACGGGGACACGGTGGAGAAGAGGCGGTGGGGCCGGCGAATCGGGTTTCCCCCCCAAAAAACCAGGACGGTAAAGAGAAACAAGAGAACAAGAGCACAATGCAACAATTCAGAGCCAGAAACAGTGGCGGGGGGCACACAACGAGAGGGGAGACGTAACTGTACCAGATTTGTCAGGAATGTTTTCACTGGGAATTTGACGAAATGTTTATAAGACGTTGAGTCGAAAAGAAAAAAAAGAGAAAAGAAAATCAGTGGTCAGTTTTGCTAGATTTCTGCTGGTTTAGTTCTGCTTTTGTGGTAGTGGAATGTAACAGTGTAAATTTAGTAGTGTAGTACTGTACTTAAGTTAAAAGGAATCTGTACTGTATGGACTAAACCAGGACTAAACCAGGACTAAACCAGGACTAAACCAGGACTAAACCAGGTTTAAACAGGACTAAACCAGGACTAAACCAGGACTAAACCAGGACGTAACCAGGACTAAACCAGGTTTAAACAGGACTAAACCAGGTTTAAACAGGACTAGACCAGGACTAAACCAGGACTAAACCAGGTTTAAACAGGACTAAACCAGGGCTAAACCAGGTCTAAACAGGACTAAACCAGGTCTAAACAGGACTAAACCAGGGCTAAACCAGGACTAAACCAGGGCTAAACCAGGACTAAACCAGGTCTAAACAGGACTAAGCCAGGACTAAACCAGGACTAAACCAGGTTTAAACCCAGGACTAAGCCAGGACTAAACCAGGACTAAACCAGGTCTAAACAGGACTAAACCAGGACTAAACCAGGACTAAACCAGACTAAACAGGACTAAACCAGGACTAAATAGGACTAAACCAGGACTAAACAGGACTAAACAGAACTAGACCAGGACTAAACCAGGTCTAAAAAGGACTAAACCAGGACTAAACCAGGTCTAAAAAGGACTAAACCAGGACTAAACAGGACTAAACAGGACTAAACAGGACTAAACCAGGTCTAAAGAGTTTTTTCTTTCAGATCTCGTTGCTGAAAGTCTCTGGAGCTTCGGTTGTCCCAGTCTCAGGCGGCGCTCCAGCAGCTGCAGTCTCAGTTCAGCCAGGACTGTTTAGCCTGAGACTGGGACAACTGAAGCTCCAGAGACTCTTTCAGCAACGAGATCTAAAAGAAAAAACTCTTTACTCCTGGTTTAGTCCTGGTTTAGTCCTGGTTTAGTCCTTACTAACTTTTACTTGAGTATTATTATTATTTTGCTCCCTTTGCTCTAGTATTTGTACTTTCACTGACTTTTCCTTGAGTACCTCCAGCTTTCGTCGTTCTCGCTGTAGTACTCTTGTCATTACATCATTCCCACTTGTGTACACTGTAGTTGTGTCATTTGGCAAGACACTTAACCCGTCTTAACGTCCGCGTGTTTGAATTACTGAATTGTTCCTGAATATGAGCAGCTTAATGTTAATTGTTTATTTTAGTCAGGGCCTCGTCGAGGTCTGGCGTTCGTCTTTCGTCTCGTCATTCGTCTTTTTAATGTCAGATGCCCTTCCTGTTGCAGCAGGATTTTCTTAATAGTGAGTGAAATGCCTTGCCCAACGACACAACATAATTATGCAAGAGGTGTGGATTCATTAATCAGAATTAAATATGGATGTTTATTCAGGCTTACAAGGATAAACCGATCCCTTAACACATTGGAAATGACTTATACAGAACTACAGTATGTTCAAGTGTAAGGCTGCATCCCATTTCTCTGTCTTACCCCTTCGTTTTACCCTTACCCCTTGGTTTTGTGCGTTCATGTGAGGGCAAGGGGTGTCCCGATTCTAATTTTGATCAAGGGCTTGGGCCACGACCTCGGGCTACATACCCCTCGAAACGAAGTAAGCTCTCGACCAGACTTGAAACGAAGGAGTACGACTACAAGCTCAAGCAGGTTTTGGGATCAGGATGGCAGCGTCACATCGACCAGCCAAGGAGTCTCATAAATGTATTTTCAGCAGTTGTAATGATCGATTAACAGTTTAGCATCGTTTACAGCTATGACGCTCATGTTCTACGTTACTTTTAGTGAACTGTTGTTGCGGTTTTAATTGTAGCGACGTCTGTTTAGCCGACGTTATCGTTTTCATCGAACTTTCACGCATAAACAAGCTAGTTTTTTTGTCGAGCTGAGGTACCCGATAATCCTCGACATTTGTTTACGTTTGTTTGCGTCAGTTGTCGTCGCCTCTGTAGATGTAGCAGCCCAGGTAGAGGCGAGGGACGATGACGCAAACGGTAATCGAGTGGCGTCCCATTTCTTAGGGGAACATTCGTACCCCGAGCCCTCTCAGCTCGGTATCGAGGGGCAAGACAAAGACGTAGATAAAGACGTAGGGGAAGGGGTAAGACAGAGTAATGGGACACATCCACCAAAAGTCTCTCAAAAATTAGGGATGCACCGGTCAATTCTGAAAATGTTTTAAAAGACGTCGACTTCTAAATATCGGTCCGAATCTGGTTGGGTATATGAACAGACGTAATAAGACTATTTACTGGTAGCTGGCCCAGAAAGTCAATTAAATGTTTGAACTTTTATTTACACAAAGCTGATCTATAGTTACTTGTGAGGTAAATAACAGCTACACAACCCATTTGGATCCGTTTTGTCTTATTTTATTTTCGTTTTAAGGAAATAAACGTCTTTTATTTTCAGTTGAAACCAGGTATTGGTAGATACTTAAATCTGTAGTATCAGAATTGGTATCAGAAATGAAAAAGCTGTTGCATCCCTACCAAAAGTGCATTACAAGGAGACAAAAACAAAGAAGGTAGTTCGAATTTACAGAAAAATTGATAATTTTCCACGCAAAAACTGTTTGCAAATGATTCGATGTCACTATGAAACCACTTGCATACAAATAATAACTATACTTTTACTATACTTTAACTCTACTTCATCCTTAGCCAGTTTTACAATACATGTTCCCTGTCCTTTCAGTACTAACAAAGCCCTTTTTTACGTATCCCCCGGCAGGTCCATGAACGCCCCACTGTTCAGGCCTGTGTCCCTGAAGGCTCGTGCAGCTCAACACAAGGGACTGACGCTAAATGAGTCTGAAACGATAAAAGCGTAGAATCATTTTCACAGCTCCGGCACTAAATGTGACGCGGATATGTTCCTTAAATTCCCGCTCTGATCCCGGCTTTCCTGCGAACCCTAAACTCCCCCCTTAAACCGATCGAAGGTGACAGCGGCAATTGACACCCGTGTTTTCTAATACTTTTTCTTTTCCCCGATGTATTTGAGCTCAGGAGGTTAAAATAAGTCCACTGTGCACTGTCTGCATCTGATTATAAAGCGTTTCAACATCCGATAGTCAGGAAGTGCGCGTTAGCATGTTAGATGTTGTTCATTTTACCGTCGCAGCAAAACTGGTGAAGAATTAGGATGCTGAGAATGCGTGAGGTGAATGAAAAATAACTTTCGACCACTGCAAACTGTTTATACTGTTTTTAGTTCTGGTTTTCCATGTTTTTAATTCAGTAAAAAGCAGGTAATAGCTGGTAGGGTAGTCAAATTATAAGGGTCATTCCAGAATTAGAGGACATTTTACGTCCCACCCATCAAATATTAAATAATCCACATACAAAATACTAAAACATACAGTTTCTGAGTGAATTTACTTGTCCTGAGACCAAATCTAAAAGATTAAGAGAACAGAATGCTTGAAAATAGTTTTAAAAATACCAAATAAGTCTGGAGTACCCCCAACATGCCATTTTCCTCTTGTCCCACCCCTCTAATGACCAAACCAGTTGCAATTAAATTTACATTTATTAATTTTTTTTGTATTATTTGTTTCATTTCCATCTCTTGTAACTGTGGGAACATTTGTTTTAATAGACATAATATTTCAAATAATTATTATTCATGGAACATGTGTCCCACAACATGCACGCAACCCTGTTACCAGAACATTTTTAGCCTGGTAGAAGAAGAAGAAAGCAGAACCACATGACCAATCAATCAATCAATCAATCAACAGTGAACCACATGATCCCCTGGACTTGACATCATCAAACAGTTTTTCAAAAGAATGGGCAGAGCAAAGGTTTGTCTTCTCTTCTATTTTTCATATTTTTATAACATCGTTAGCCTTGATTGAATGTCTCACTCTGCCTCATGCAACCCTGTTATGCAAATGATCAGAATAAGACAATTATTATTATTTTTCCTTTACTTATTTGCATAAATAAGTTTTTCCTCTTGATTAGCAGTAACAGCTAAACAGCTTCTACTCCTGAGATAAAGCGAACATTAGTGCGGATTTGCAACCCTGTTACCTGCAACCCTGTTACTGTGATTAGAGGAAATAAATAAAACAAACAAATAAATCATGTAATAAAAATGTTACCATTGATCCGTAAGCTGAGCTAATCAAGCATTTGATAGTTTATTACCTATTATTGATGAATATGTAGCAGAAAATCAGAAAAGTGAAGGTTTATTTGAAAAAAAAAAGTATTATATATATGTAAATCAAATACTCATTGTGGTGCATTTCCACTTAAAAACTGAGATCTAACCCAGAACTACACCTGAACTAGACCAGGACTAAACCAAGACTAGAACAGGACCATAAGAAGTCCACATCAGGACTAAACAGAGCTTAAACCAGGACAAAATCATGTCAAGGGTGAACGCATCCTAAAATTAGTATCAAAATTGGATCAAAGTATTGATACAAGGAAAAACAAAAAACAAAACATAAACATATAAACAATACAAATTTGCCCTTTCTTGAACAGTTTTAGAATGATTTAAGACCATAGAGTAACATAATTAAAGTACTATTTGTATTAGAAATGCAAAAAAACTGTATTTTAAAATTACGATTGTGGTTTCTAAAATCAGAATTGAGTCTCAAGTCTGTTCCTCCGTATTAAATTTTTACTGTTAATACACTATAATAGCCGGTTAACGTAATATTTGAGACAAGAAAACTAGACTCGTGGGAGAGTACGAGGCTGGTTTCCAAATCGAGGGCTTGTCAAATCCTAAACTAAGACATTTTCAGAATAAAACGTTCAAATTTTGAGACAATTCAAGTCTGTCAGAAAATTTTTGTAAGAAATGTTATGATTGTTTGGGGGAGGCGTGTGTGTTCCTGTGAAAATATTAAGTACACGACATTTTCTCGTAGTCATTTGAAAACAGTTAAAATAATATAGGTTGTCAATGTTGAAAAGTCTCATTTGCAGCGATTACTATTACAAATACATTACTGTAAGTGACATTTGTTGGGTAATAGTACATTTTCAGTATTTTTAAACACGTACTTGAGTGCAATTCTGTCATTTTCAAATCAGATATTACTGATTAGCTCTTGTACAAGTCTCATTTGTTCTAATACATGACTGTCTCACCTCTGTGGCCTCTAAACACACATTAACACCACTGCATCGCCTGGCCAAAGCTCAGAAGTGATGCAAATTGTGGTTTAAAACAATTGAATTCACCTTACGCCTTTTAAACAAATCAGATTTTGTACAAAAACGTGTCCTAAAATGCTTAACTTAACGCCTAATTAGAATTTTGAATAGAATTTCCATCGTCTAGATCTGCGAACACACAGTTGTTTGTTTATTTATCGATTGGATCATGTTACTGGAGCATGTTAGATTATATGATATGAAATTACAGCTCTGGAAAAAAATAAGCGACCACTGGATTTTTTTCTGAAATCAGCATCTCTACATGTATTACAGCCATTCCATTCCAGCGTCTGTTGAATTCCAACACAAACACAAAGCTGAGCTACTTCAGTTCAGGCACCAGGATTGGAATAAAGTCACCCAAGAACAATGTGAAAGACTGGGACTAAACCAGGTCTGAACCAAGACTAAACCAGGTTAAAAAGGGGACTAAACCAGGACTAAACCAGGGCTAAACCAGAACTAAACCAGGTTAAAAAGGGGATTAAACCAAGACTAAACTAGAACTAAACCAGATCTGAACCAAGACTAAACCAGGTCTAAACTAGGACTAAGCCCGGACTAAACTAGGATTAAACCAGATCTGAACCAGGACTAAACCAGGACTAAACTAGGACTAAACCCGGACTAAACTAGGATTAAACCAGATCTGAACCAAGACTAAACCAGGTCTAAACTAGGACTAAACCCGGACTAAACTAGGATTAAACCAGATCTGAACCAGGACTAAACCAGGTCTAAACTAGGACTAAACCAGGTCTGAACCAAGACTAAAGCAGGTCTAAACAAGGACTAAACCCGGACTAAACTAGGACTAAACCAGGGCTGAACCAAGACTAAAGCAGGTCTAAACAAGGACTAAACCCGGACTAAACTAGGACTAAACCAGGTCTGAACCAAGACTAAAGCAGGTCTAAACAAGGACTAAACCCGGACTAAACTAGGACTAAACCAGATCTAAACCAGGACTAAACCAAGACTAAACTAGGACTAAACCAGATCTGAAACAGGACTAAACCAAGTTAAAACATGGACTAAACCAGGATTAAAATAGGACTAAACCCGGACTAAACTAGGATTAAACCAGATCTGAACCAGGACTAAACCAGGACTAAACTAGGACTAAACCAGATCTGAACCAAGACTAAACCAGGTCTAAACTAGGACTAAACCAGGTCTGAACCAAGACTAAACCAGGTCTAAACTAGGACCCAGGAACAATGTGAAAGACTTGTGGAGAGCATGCCAAGACACATGAAAGCTGTGATTAAAAATAAGGGTTATTGCACCAAATATTGATTTGTGAACTCTTCTTAAGTGTAAACATTAGTATTATGTTGTTTTAAAATGAATTTGATCTTGTTTCTTTGCATCGTTTGAGCTCTGAAAACATGGATCTTTTTTGTTATTTTGACCATTTGTCATTTTCTGCAAATAAATGCTCTAAATGATAATATGTTTATTTGGAATTTGGGGGAAATGTTGTCAGACTCAAACACATACCTATAAGTAGTAAATAAAAAAAAGAATATCGGATCATTTTGCAGTAGTATTCTGAATAGAATTTCCATAGTGTACTTTTTTACTTTTACTTGAGCAAATATTTGTTAGAAGTACTTGCCCTTGTAACTGTGAATATTTTGGCAATGTAACTGTACTTTGACTCAAGCGCACATTTTCAGAACTCTACTACTACTACTACTACTACTGCTACTACTACTACTACTGCTACTACTACTGCTACTACTACTGCTACTACTACTGCTACTACTACTACTACTGCTACTACTACTGCTACTACTACTGCTACTACTACTACTACTACTACTACTACTACTACTACTACTACTACTACTACTGCTACTACTACTACTACATGTTTTCAGTTAATTCATTCATACTATAATACTCCCTACAACTGTATACAGCTGTGATTGGACATCTTATTTGATATTATATTTTCTATTTTCTATTTTATTACTTATTTTTCCTATTTAATTCTGATTTTTTTGCATTTTATTGTGTAATAACTGGTCATTTGTAGTGCGTGAGTGTGTATTGATTATATTGCTTACATTTTGTATTGTGATTCTCACCTGCTCAGGGACTACGGGTGGAAACTAGCTTCAGCTCTAATCTGCATTAATGTTTAATGTAATAAACATAATAAAAGAAAATAAAGAAAATAAAGATTTGTACATATACATTTATTATCATTTTTTATCATTATTTTTTATAATTATGTCTCATTTGACACTGGTCTTTTTTTTTGCTATTCCATCTATTTTTCTGTTATACACTGCCTGACAAAAGTATTAGGACGATGGCATAATTTGTGATGTTGTGGTACTGAGACAACTTTTCAGTGTATCGAGCGTTATTTAAATGTGGTGTACTTTTATTCAATTATATATCACACGTTGTCATATTTTCAGATCATTGTGCGCAAATCCATTTGTGGACATACTCATGTTTTCATAGCGTCCTTTCGTTATGAAAATAATAGTGTGAACGCTCAACTCACACCATAGAGTTGTCGAATCCCCCCATATGCACGACTGAAAGGACAGACGGAATTTGTAAATCTGTGATTAAGGCCAAATTTCAAAACAAAACTCAAAACTCATCTGTTCAGACTGGCCTATTCACCTCAACCATAACTGCACTGTCCTTTTTAAATGTTTGAAATGTTTGACTGTTTTTAAAAGTTTTGTTGTTTAAATGTTTAACTGTTTGTTTTGCTTTTAACTGCTTTTAACTGCCTATAATGTATATTACACTTGTTGTAAGGCGACCTTGAGTGTCCAGAAAGGCGCCTAATAAATAAAATGTATTATTATTATTATTATTATTATTGTTATTATTATTATTTTGATGAAAAAGCTATTTAACTTGATATTTTTACATTTTTTTGCAATAATATGCCTTTGCACTTGATGACATTTGCTTTAATATATCAATAAATTGATTTGTTGTCATTACCAATACGTCTTGTTATCATTATTTATGAAATTTCAGAAATACACAATCGTCCTAATACTTTTGTCAGGCAGTGTACATATACATTTATTATTTTTTTTTTTTATAATTATGTCTCATTTGACACTGGTCTTTTTTTTTTTTTTTGCTATTCCATCTATTTTTTGTTACTCTCTGTTATTATATTATATTTGATTCTTGAGCTACTAATACATTTTATTTATAAAGCGCTTTTCAAGACACTCAAAGACGCTGTACAAGAGGTAAAATCAGTAATAAAACAATAAACAATCCGGAAAAAACATTCAATATTAAAAAACAGTTTTAAAAAGGTGAGTCTTGAGCAGTTTTTTTTAAAGGTCTAAAGGTGCTGTGTCCAAATCATTTCCCTTATGGATCAATAAAGTCTAAGTGTAAGTCGAATTCCTGTATTTAAAACCGTGAGCCCAGCCTGCTCCAGTAGATGTGAGTCTGTGTGCTTGTTTTGGGACCTTGGCACCAGTGCGCGCGGTGCCGTCATCCCGCGCAAAGACGCACGGCACGTCGCGCTCCGGTTTGGAGTGCTTACACCGCGCGCTAATGACGCGCATTCGTCTTACCCTGCAGGTTGGGTGCCATGGATCCCTCGGGGAAAATGCCGTCCTTCATATACACCAGCAGCTCCTCCCCCGCCTCGATGTCCCGGACCGTTTTGTAGTAGATCTGCGAACACACAAGAGCATTTCATCACATTTTTGTTTCTTTAAATTCACTTATTTGTTTATTGGATCACGTTACAGGAGCAGATGACATCCTTGGATTGACAAAGTTGTTTTCTTTGTTTATTTTCTTCTTTCTTCCTTCCTTTCTTTCCATCTATAGACCTACAACTATGACAGTACACCACGAGGACTCACTCATTTGTGTTTTTCGGGATTTATAGTTATTTTCTTTCTTTCTTTCCTTTCTTCCTGTCTTTCTTTCCATCTATAGGCCTACAACTATGACAATACACCACTCATTTGACGATAATGTATGGCCCTTTTTATTTTTATTGTTAATTTAAACACTATCTATCTATCTATCTATCTATCTATCTATCTATCTATCTATCTATCTATCTATGCAAGTGGGAATGAGTATGAACAAATACAAAGATGTTACCAATCATTTCGCCTTAAAACATTTAACTAAAAAGACAAAAAAAAAAACTCGTGTAAATTGTGAAATGCGAGATTACATTTTCCACTTTTAGCAGAATTGTTGTTTCATGATCCAGTTAGTTATTGCTTATTCCACTTGTATTTCCCGAACCCATATTGCTTTATAATTATAACATAATTTATTTCTGAAACAATGTACGTTTGGCACGTGTGCGCGTAATTCCACAGCCAAAACCCCACAAATCCTGATCACCCGCGCCGTTTAACGCGTTTAGAAGTCTCCAGAAAAGCATTTTACGCACGTTGGAAGAGACGGTGTAACGCGAGGCCGCTGATCCGAGAGGCCTTCTCACGGACTCGCAGTGCAAAGTCAAAGAAAACATAGAAAAAACACGATGGAACGCGTTGGGAACATTGAATAAATTACGGTGGCGCGTTTCACCTCCTCCCTGCGCACGACAGCCGCACAGCTTTGCGTCAAAACGAGCCACGAACGGCACCGGGTTTGGATCAAGGCCAAAAAATGCGACATTCTAAATCCAAAATGCCAAACAGAATAGAAATTTAGAATCAAACAGCAAGTTCCAAACAATAACACCGAGCATAAACGTGAAAATACGATGCGTTAAATGAAGTTTTTGACATTTGCGATGCATTAAACGCGTTTTAACTCCGAGTTGCGAGTTAATAAATACAAATTACCTTCTGTATTTTTCCACACGCGCAAACTGCATGTATAAAGGTAATTTACAGATCGATTAATTGTTTTTGCAGTCTCTCAGATGCGCACCGAAGCACATTCAAAGCCAAAAACGTTAAAGTGCAAGACAATTACAGCAAATTCATACAAATATATCTGTTTTATTTGAGTTTATGTGTTTATTTTGTGTTTATTTTCGTAGTGCGTAATCACGTCGTGTCCAGTTATGCCTTTGATTTCCCACTTCGACACGATAAATCTGCTCTCGTGTTTGTTTTTCCTGATTAATCAACAGCAATTTGGCACGATCTTACAAATAATGAAAAACAGCCCGAGGAATTCAAGATTGCTGTCCAAATAATATAACTTTAATTAAAAAAAAAGGCGTTCTAGAGTTCGTATTTCGCCTTTGCCTCTTGCGCACGCTGGCGCAGTACCGCGTCACGCCGCATGGCCGCGCTGTGCACCAGGCCAAACCATCCAAACGAGCCGCACTCCCTCCACTCTCTCTCTCTTCTCTCTTTTCTCACACACTCACCCAAACAGCAGGAAAGCTCGCCAAAAAAGTTACATCCGACACGGCACCGGCGATGGATCAGAGCGCGCACAATTCACAATTCAACCCAAACAAAAAAACAAACTAGAATTATACTTTTTTTTTGTATGTTCTTCGACCTGACCTTAGTTTTATCGACGAGACGGAGCAGTTGGGAGAGACGACGAGCCTCCAGCGGCAGCAGAAGTTCACCAGTCCCGGAGGAGTTGGCTACGCAGCCCATAGTCAGCGCGCCTCGGAGCGGGCAGCGGCGCGGCGGAGGGGTCGGTCCCCGGAGCAGAGCGCGCTGGTCCCGGGGAGACAACAAAAAAAAAAACCCACAACCACCGACAACAGGAGCGCGGATGGACGGATAGATGAGACACAACTGAACGCGACTGTCCCCCTTGCTCCGATCTTGTCCGCGGCGGTGAGGATGATGCCCTGCCCCTGCCCTCCGTTCATTAGTGCGCTCCCGACTGTCGCCCCCGTCGGCCACTCCTCCCCCGCCTCCCCGTCTTATCTCCAGCCAAAAGCATCGCGAAAGACCCCTCCCCAACATCCCCGCGCCGCTCCCCGCCTGATAAATCTATTATTGATGCCGGGGAATGGACAAGAGGGACTGGAGATGTCCGCGAAGCCCGTGCGCAACGGGGACAGATTTTGGCACACGCGTAAAAGGCGCTCTTACACTGTTGACTTTTCTTTGGTGAAGTTGATCTGCAAAGAGGCTCATTCTGGTGGCGTTTTCTTATCTGGAACATTAAATTGTCTTTAATAGATTGGGGGAAATAATGAGTCAGTTGCTCAGAATTAAATTCATGTTTTTATTTCGAGCAACAACGACAATTCCTTAGCTTAATTCCGCAGCCTTTTAAAAAAAACTTTATAATTCCTGTACTTAATTTTGTATTTATTTTAAAACAAATACGCAATTTAAATAAATAGACTGTATATATATATTTATAGATATATTGTTTTGGGCAACACACAACAATACACACAGTTTCTCCACAAACCAATAAAATAATCCACATTTACCAGCTGATCCGTGTCTTTATTTCTCCTATCTACGTCAGCATTAAAAAAAAAAAATACAGGCAATATTAAAGCTGCACTGTGCAACATTGTGGTAAGGCCTTTTAATAGTAGGCCACATTTCATACCTTATTTTGTTTTTCTTTTCTGAATAGGCATTAATTAAAGTACAATCAGTTTGAGATTAGGGTACACTTGAATTACAAATGATTTTTTTTTTTATCAATGTGAATCAATTACAAAAACAAACAAAAATTATGTTATAATTTCAAGTGCATTTTAAGATTTTTTTTTTACTTTTTATTTATTTTTTCTGCATTCGTGGTCAGAAAGAAGACACTCGGCATAGGATTTAATTAGGCCTACAGTGGAAACCTTCTGCCTGTTCAGCTTCTGTGGCACGGTGTGTAATCTGGAATATAACGGCAGTAGGTGCATAGGAGTCCTAATCAAATCAAAAATCATTATTGCGTACCGAGGCAGCAGTTAATTTTAGTAGTGATTAAATGTATCTCCATGGGGTCTTATTCTGTGTAAAAGCTGCAAACCCTGTAGTTTAGATCTATACAAATATGCTCTGAAACGTTCCTGTGTGTCAGATGCCCTCCCTGTGTTTACACGGGGTCTTATTCAGTGCAAAAGCTGCTGAATACGGAGAGTGTCTAAGGTCATTTCATCACTGTCTTCTGCAAAACAAATTCTGCTGGAACATCTCTTATCACTGTACGTGCTTTTCCTTACCTTATGGTACTTTCTCTTACCATTGCTAGTACTAGGATTCTGGTCCTGTATCTATATGGAAAATGGAAGTGATTTTTCTTTACTTATGTTAATATGGGTAATGGGGGTGGGGTTAAATAAGTTTTCTTCCCCCCACTCCTTCTTGGACGTTACAATTTTGGTTGTTTTTTTGTATATTTGTACAGTAATTCCTTTTTCATTAGGCTCGAGCGCTAAAGCGTAGGGCCTATTGTTATTGTTCTGGGTTTTCTTCTTCTTATTATTATTATTTTCCTCCCCCCCTTTTTGCAAGTTTCAGGTACTTCCCACCGACGAAAACTCACGAAATTTTGCACAAAATTCAAGAATGCCAAAAAAGGAATTTACAAATAATCTGTATTAAAAAATCTTTAAAAATGGCTCGACAGCGCCTCCTGGAAAATCAAAATACATTGCGCCTATGGCTATACCCGTGTTGCCATGGCAACAGGCCAAACATCTGTCCTCGCCAATGGGACGCCCGGCAAAAGCGTTTTCACGGAAACACCGTTCAGTCTTTTAGAACGCTTTTAATAACTTTTAATGTCCCACTTGTCGAGATGATACAGCACGATTCTGGTGAGTCTGGGTCAAAAACCCGAGGAGGAGTTAGTTAAAATACGAGGACAATTTGCCTTCAGCGCCGGGTCACGTGCTCGGTCCAATATGGCTGACTTCCTGTTGGTCGCCTAGCAACAGTGTTTCTGTGTACCAAAGTTTTTGCCGAGCTTGTGAGTGCAAGCGAGGGCCGATCATCGCTGCTTGCGGCTATATTTTGACTTTGATATTGTACATCTTGTGAATCTTGAAAAATAAATATACAAATATTCCAAGAAAAACAAAACAAACAAAAACAAACAAAAAAAACCCTGTAGTTTAGATCTATACAAATATTATGTTCTGAAACGTTCTTGTGCGACAGACGCCCTTCCTCTGTCTCCATGGTTTCTCATTCTGTGTAAAAGCTGCTAAACCTGTAGTATGGACCTCTTCAAACCTGTGCTGAAATATCCCAGTGTGCCAGATGCCCTTCCTGTGTCTCCATGGAGTCTTATTCAGTGCAAAAGCTGTTGTTTAGACCTCTATGTGTGTGTCAGAGGCTCTCCCTGCATCTACACGCTTTCTTTTTCTGCTAAACCTGTAGAAAGACCTCTTCAAACATGTCCTGTAACGTCCCCTTGTGTCAGATGCCCTCCCTGTGTCTACACGGGGTCTTATTCGGTGTAAAAGCTGTAGTTTAGAGCTCTGTTCTGTAATGTCTGTGTGTGTGTCAGATGCCCTCGCTGTGTCTCCATGGAGTCTCTGTGTAAAAGCTGCTAAACTTGTAGTACAGACCCCTTCAAACATGTGCTGAAATGTCCTTGTGTGTCCAGTGCCTTTCCTGTATCTCTGTGGGTTCATATTCTGTGTTAATTTTTTATTTTTTTTCTCAAGATTCAAGATTGTACATAATATAGTTGTACATAATAGGTTGTACATAATATAGTGCAGTATAAGTATTGCACGTGGGTTATGCAGCAGGTTATTGCACAGGTAACAGTAGCATTTACTGCTAATCCTGTAGTTTAAACTTTTACAACCATGTTCAGAAATGTGTGGGATTTTGTATTATTTTAGCACTTCGGAATTCTTCCCCAAAATTTGAATTTAAAACATGTGAATCTAACACTAATATATGAAAAACATGGGATTTATGAACGTTAATTATGAAATCGTGTTATGTTACTTCCACTCTAACTGAACAAAACATAAACACAATCAAAGGAACATTATGTAGCTTCACTGCTTTTAAATGGGTACCAGAGCCTTAACCTGCAGATAGAGACACATACAAGTGTTCCTCATCCTCAGTTTATGGACAGGCCTCATGTGAAGAGCAGAACCTCCAGAACTCACTGTCTGCAGGCGCTGGCGTTTAGGTAGTGACCGTTTACATCAGAGAGAGGCATTTTAGGTTTAAACCAACTATATGGCTGTTAAAAGTATCGAAAACCAGATACTATTCAATACTAAAACTGGTGTTGTAACTAGATACTCATTTGAGCAGGTATCGACTGAAATGCACGTTTCCTGAAGCTTCAGAATGATCTTTAGCTGTATCAGAACAAGTATAAGAGCACACAGACGAGTGTACGCCCATGGACCAGATATAACACCACACAGTAATAAAAGGAAGTACAGTGGTCCCTCGCTCTATCGCGGTTCACTGTTCCTAGCCTGGCAGATTTTTTTTTTTCAAAATTTTTTTTTTCAATTTTTTTAAATACTGTAACATTTTTTTATAGTGTAACATTGTGTTCTGCGTCCTGATTGGCTAAGAGACTGTAGACCTTTGCCGATTGATAGATGGGGGACCGGGACTAGACCAGGACCAGACCGGGACTAGACCAGGACCAGACCAGGACTAAACGTGGACTAAACCAGGTCTAGACCAGAACTAAACTAACCTGGGAAATCCCAGGCTGCTTTCGTTCGTTCCGATCTGAAAGACAGCCTGGCAACTATGGCAAGTGAGCTCTCCCGATTCTGGGAGCCAATCAGAGAGCGGGGAGGGGTGGAAAGACGGTGACCCGTACTACGCGACAAACGGAAACTTGTAGTTTGAACTGACAACTGACATGATTGGCTATGGGCTACGTATACGCCAAATGATAGACATTCGTAACGCCCAATAAACGGCCGTTGGCGATCGTAAACCACACCTCCACTACGAGATATTTCGAAGGTGGCTCCCAGACCATATATCACTTGTGATATGGTCAGGTGTAAACCAGGCATGATCTAAACCAGGTCTAAACCTGGACTGGACCTGGACTAAACCAGGACTGGACCAGGTCTAGACCTGGACTAAACCACCACGTGCCGCTCTTTGCTGGTTTCGTGCGGCTGGTTTGTGGCTCGGGCTGCGGGTGCCGCGGTTCGATCTCGTGCTCGCAGCCCTGGTGTACGCGCGGCCTCGCACCGGTCGTGCTGCTCTGTCACGGATTTGACCACGATGTGGGGTGCACGTGTTGCGCACTTCTCCAAGGGGTTGGTGCGCGTCGCGTTGGGACGTGGCAGTGCTGTTGGATGAGCGCGGTGCTTCCTGCGAATCCAGTGACTCATGTCTCCGCTCCCCTCGCATGTCCGGCGGGGCTCCCGGAGCCGTGTCTCCCCCCACGCTTCACTATTAATACATTTTGTTGAAAATCTATGAAAGTTTGAGTGTTTAAACGAGAGAGAAATGTGAGAAACGGTTAATTCCAGTCTGAGAAAAGCGTATAATGTGTGTGGTGAGGCATTTACAGCCTTAAAACATGTAGAATAATTGTAAAATATAAAGTTGTCCTACTTCGCGGATTTCTCTTATTGCGTGTTATTTCTGGAACATAACCCCCGTGATAAACGAGGGGATTACTGTACGACGATTTAAAGGGCCCATATTAGCCTATTTTCTGTTCTTCTGTATGTTCTAATGTTGTTTTCTCATCGAAAACACACCTGGAGTTGTTTTGTTTCCTTCACACATGTTTAACACACAAACCTGCATATTTAAGCTGAGTTCTTCTCTCAAACAATAATAATAATACAAACAATAACACAGGAAGTGCTACACCGTGTTTTTAACTCTGTACGCTTTCACTAGAATCATTTGGATCATTTCAGCCCTGGAATTGCCAATTTCTACCGAACTAAAGGTAAAAGAAAGAACATTTTGAGCTTTGTTGATGTAGAAAAACTAATAATAAAGGATTACTAAAAAAAAAACCAACACAGCTCCAGTATGTTTTTGAGGAGGTAACAGTATTATAACATGGTCAAGAGCTCAAAGGAGGCCATTTTTCCTAAACCAGGACTAAACTAGGAATAAGCCAGGACTTGGGGCTCCAGAGAGACTAAACCAGGACTGAACCAGGACTCGGGGCTCCAGAGAGACTAAACCAAGACTAAACCAGGACTAAACCAGGACTAAACCAGGACTAAACTAGGACTAAACCAGCACTCAGGGCTCCGGAGAGACTAAACCAGGACTAAACTAGGACTAAACCAGGACTTGGGGCTCAAGAGAGACTAAACCAAGACTAAAGGACTAAACCAGGACTCAGGGCTCCGGAGAGACTAAACCAGGACTAAACCAGGACTCAGGGCTCTGGAGAGACTAAACCAGGACTAAACCAGGACTCAGGGCTCTGGAGAGACTAAACCAGGACTAAACCAGGACTCAGGGCTCTGGAGAGACTAAACCAGGACTAAACCAGGACTCAGGGTTCTGGAGAGACTAAACCAGGACTAAACCAGGACTCGGGGCTCAAGAGAGACTAAACCAGGACTAAACTAGGACTCGGGGCTCAAGAGAGACTAAACCAGGACTAAACCAGGACTAAACTAGGAATAAACCAGGACTCAGGGTTCCAGAGAGACTAAACCAGGACTGAACCAGGACTAAACTAGAACTAAACCAGCACCAGAGAGACTAAACCAAGACTAAACCAGGACTAAACCAGGACTCGGGGCTCCAGAGAGACTAAACCAGGACTAAACCAGGACTAAACCAGGACTAAACCAGGACTCAAGAGAGACTAAACCAGGACTAAACCAGGACTGTATAAATAGTGTTTTTTATTATCATTACAGTATCGGAATCTGTATTGACATTTTAGTGTCATGACAACACTAATATACGACATTTAGGAACTAACCAGGGGCCTAAACCAGGCCAGAATCCTCCTCTCGGTAGAATGTCTCTATTTGACGACACAAAAGATGAAAGCGTGACAAGAAGGTGGACATGGTTCAGTCCTCATTATTCCCTTTGTGCTGCGAGGCTCCATAGATGCTCCTACAGCCCCCCGCGGCCCATTCACGCCCAGGAGACGTCACTTTGGCCTTTTGTCACAGCGCCAAATAAACCCGAGTGCTTCATTACATTTGATGCGTGAAAATGAAATGAAAACGTTGATTTAAGGACTTGAGAGGGAAGTGGTTATCTGAGAACTTTAAAGCCACGGTACGTAACTTTCTATAGCAAAAAAACAAAAAAAACAAACAAAAAAACAGACTAATAGAAAAGCTTTGATTGCACTGGTCTACAAGCAAAATGCTTCCGGAACAAAAGTAGTGAAATTTTTCTTGGTTAAGGTCACTAATAAAAAGTCAGAAGTGCTGATTGGCTATAGTTTCCAAGATATAATATTGAGTCAAAATAGGAAATTTATGCAAAATAAGGCAAAAACGGTAGTTCATCAGAAGGTACAGTGTGTCTACAAGCAACAGTTCTATCTGAAAGTCTGTCTGCACATTCACATATGATATGTCACACATTTCATACACATTTTAATATGTCTAGAGATTTAACATCAAATATTTTTTGATTTTTGAAGAGAGATGCCTCAAAATTGCGTGCACCTGATCTTAAAATATTTCTTGTTTATTTCTTGACGGATAAAGAAGTGTGGAGCGTGAGATTGACAGGCGGATCGGTGCAGCTTCGGCAGTGATGCGGTCGTTGTACCGGACCATTGTGGTGAAGAGGGAGCTGAGCCGAAAGGCGAAGCTCTCAATTTACCGGTCAATCTACGTTCCTACCCTCACCTATGGTCATGAGCTCTGGGTAATGACCGAAAGGACGAGATCGCGGATACAAGCGGCTGAAATGAGTTTCCTCTGCAGAGTGGCTGGGCGCACCCTTAGAGATAGGGTGAGGAGTTCAGTCACACGGGAGGAGCTCGGAGTAGAGCCGCTGCTTCTCCACGTCGAGAGGAGCCAGCTGAGGTGGCTCGGGCATCTGTTTCGGATGCCTCCTGGACGCCTCCCTCGGGAGGTGTTCCGAGCATTTCCCACCGGGAGGAGGCCCCGGGGAAGACCCAGGACACGCTGGAGGGACTATGTGTCCCGGCTGGCCTGGGAACGCCTTGGGGTCCCCCCGGAGGAGCTGGAGGAAGTGCCTGGGGTGAAGGAAGTCTGGGCGTCCCTGATAAGACTGTTGCCCCCCGACCCGGCCCCGGATAAGCGGAAGAAAATGGATGGATGGATGGATAAAGAAATGGAAGTTAAATATTTTCAAAATATAAATATTATTTTTAAGCAAAAATGTCTAAATCTATTGTATAAACAGATGCGATTTTGATGTAAAACAATATCATTAAATATCTTGAATACATTAGTTAACCAGCACAGTTATCAATTGATTTTCAGTTCATCTTATCAATATAAATGAGATTTAGCCACTTTTATCTCGGAAGCAGATCGAGTCCAAAAATTTGTTGACCAGTATTGTTTATTGCACATACTAGAAAAAATAAAATAAAATAAACAAAAACATGCATCCTGTGAGGTGCTTGCATCTCCACAAACCTAAATCTTATTCGTTTCCATGGAAATGTTATTCCTCTGGCGATATTCTTCCACATTATGGCATAACGCGATCCTGTCTCCATGAAGAATGTTCCGTAGTATGGTTTTAACTTTCTACTCCCATGGAATTGTGTATTCATCTAGAAAAATTAATCGTGAAAATAACATTACAGTATAAAGCAGCGAATGTCTGTGAATGTGCCTAGGCTGATGGCACAGATTTGCCTCCGTCAGTCTGCCCCAGGGCAACTGTGGCTACAACAGTTTACCACCACTGAACAGGAAGTATGATTGAATTTTGTTTTTCTTTTGTGATTGTAATCAGTAAATGCACTGAACCAATCTGAAACCAATCACATAAAAAAGATTTAAAAAGTAAATACAAAAGTTTAGGGTGTACTGCACATATTTTTGAATTATTCTTAAAAACCACCCAGAGGAAACCCATCTAATCTCGGAATTGAACCTGGAACTTTCTCCCCAAACACTTCACCAACCACTTTGTCCTTGAAAACCTTCGCTCAGCTCTAAACTCCGCTGTCGAGTGCATTGTGTGTGAATTATACATGACCGCGCATGCTTTTGTCCTTCTTACAACATTAATGGCAAACAAATAAACAATAAATTACCCCCTTGTTTTGCTAAAAGGTTAGCGGCTAGCGTAGCGACGTGCCGCGCGTGCACTTATTTCCATAAAGTCATGCATACTTCATGTGGATGCAAAAAACAACAGGAAAAATCAGGAAAATGTGATGCTGAATTATACATTTTTTTTTAGCGCTGAGTGGTCCGTACGTTTGTGTCTATAAATAAATGATACGATTTCACCCGCCACATGCAACTGGTCCGGTACACACAGCATAAAAGAAAAGAAAAAGCATAACGTACAGTATAAGCATTAGCATTAGCAATAGTGTTAGCATTAGTAGTCCTATACAACTATTATTATTATTATTAGAATTAGTTATAGTATTAGTATTCCTATAACTATTATTAGTATTTATATTAGTTATCCTATTAGTATTCATTAAACTATTATTAGTACTATTAGTATTAGTTATAGTGTTAGTATTCCTATTAATATTAGAAACACTATTAGCATTAGCATTAATTACTATTTATACTAACATACACATAGTAGCTATTAGTGGTATTCATGTTAGTATTAGTATTAGCATTAGCATTAAATAGTATTCTTAGTAACATTAGTATCTATTAAAAGTATTCAAATTAGCAACAGCATTAGCATTAGCATTAAATAATATTCTTAGTAACATTAGTATCTATTAATAGTATTCAAATTAGCAACAGCATTAGCATTAGCATTAAATAATATTCTTAGTAACATTAGTAGCTATTAATAGTATTCAAATTAGCAACAGTATTAGCATTAGCATTAGCATTAAATAAAATTCTTAGTAACATTAGTATCTATTAATAGTATTAAAATTAGTAACAGCATTAGCATTAGCATTAAATTATATTCTTATTAACGTTAGTAGCTATTAATAGTATTCAAATTAGCAACAATATTAGCATTAGCATTAGCATTAAATAAAATTCTTAGTAACATTAGTATCTATTAATAGTATTCAAATTAGCATTAGCATTAAATAATATTCTTAGTAACATTAGTAGCTATTAATAGTATTAAAATTAGCAACAATATTAGCATTAGCATTCAATAATATTCTTGGTAACATTAGTAGCTATTAATAGTATTCAAATTGTTGTACATACTGAATATGTTTTATTTTATGGACTGAATGCAGACTGTAATGAGTTAAACGTTGCCCAAATAAAAACACATCATAAACATGTTGTATTCCCTAGTTTCAAACAATGATACAAAAATTGAAAAAGGATCAAACTAAATCTCTGCATACACGGCCAGACTACCTTCATATTGAGTAGGCCTCTGTCTCTAAATAAATTATACTTTTATATCTGTTACAAAGAACTGCTCTGGTACACACGGACTATTTGCTAAATACCTAACGTGTATTTTTTATAGCACTGATAAGTCCCGAGTATTTTTCCTGTGTTAACGTTTGCGGCACTCGGAGGGGGGGTCCATGTGAAAATCTCTGAAGGATTACGGAAGCCGGGTGTGAGTGTTGGTGGTGGTCGGAGAGGCCGTAGTCTGTCCTAGGGCAGCTGTGGCTCCAATGGTTTCTTACCACCACCGAGTGAATGAATACTGCGCTGTAAAGCACTTTGGGTGTCATGAAAGGCCCTAAATACAGTAAATTCAATTATTATTTACAAGTACAATGTAAGGACTGCAGGGCTTAATGCTCAACTCGGATTTTTTTTTGTGAAATCCAATTTTTTTGCGACGTTGTCCACATTTCCAATTAAATGCGACCTGTATGTGATCTCCAGTGTGCACATTGGAGGACACGACTCACGCCAGCGAGTGTGCTCAGTGTTTACGAAAGTCGCCTAAACATGGACACTAGCATTGAGCGCCTGGAGATTTTAAAGTTGTTGTCGTACCAGAGCCAGAACATGTACAACTTATTTGAGGAGATTGAGAAGGTGAAGGAGAAGGTTTTTGGCCTTGGCGTTTTGTGGGTTCTTCTTCAGTAACGCAACTATCCAGCAATTCTATCGGCTCAACGTCGGGCTTGTCTCCTAAAATCCGGTCCAGTTCTGTTCAGTTTCCGCCTACTTCAGCGCAGAATAGTGATGTTTGTCGCTTGTTGATGACGTGTAGGTCGGATGAACGTGACCTGGCCGTTCAGACTGAAGTCGCATGTCAAAAGATCGGATATGTATCGGTTTTAGGACCACATATCCAAGGCTACGTTCACACTGCAGGGCTTACAGTGTGAACTTTAAACGGCCCAAAAGTGTCCCGCATGCGCCTTGGAGGACACGGCGACGTCACGTGCAGCGAGCGTGCTCAGTGTTTACGGAAGTCGCCTAAAGTTGCTGTCGTACCAGAGCCAGAACATGTACAGCTTATTTGTTTTAAGGAGGAGACGGAGAAGGAGAAGGCTTTTTGCCACGGCGTTTTGTGAAGCAGTGGCAGCAACGTCCGTAGAAATGAACGTGTTGGTGCGTAGTCGCAGACAAGAGTGGTGGGATTGCTACGTGCTTCGCCGCTTCACTGACACGGAGTTCATATATTATATTCGCATGACGAGAAGAACGTTTGGGTACGTTTGTGAGCGCCTACTTGTACCACTCTCGCTGGAGGAAACAGACATCTTTTGGCATGGGACTTCAGATTGAAGATCGGATATGTATCGGTTTTAGGACCACATATCCAAGTGGCCTGGGTCGCATTTGAAAAAATCAGATCTGTGTCGTTCAGACTGTCATTAGAAGATCAGATACAGGTCGCATAGAGCGAAAAAATCGGATTTGGGTCACTTCAGGCTGCAGTCTGAATGTATCCAAAGTGAAACCACTTTAAAAAACTGTGAGACATTTGTCATTCAAGCTTCTCAAGTTCTGACAGGCTGTTAATCTGCACCTAAAACCTTTCCGATCCCAAACCAGGTGGATGAAGTGTCTTGCTAAAGGACACAATGGCACAATAGATCCCATTTGGAAGTCATTATCAATCTCAACTGAAAATAACTCAATCTTTTGGTAACTTTTTACACTTCAAAACTGTACCGGGAGCTGTGTTTTATTTGATATTTGAAAACTCCATATTGAAGTTTTTAGTTTATTTTTGCATTTCTGGTGTTCATGTTCATTCCGGTGTCTGGGTAAGTTCGTTAGCCCTTCATCCTTATACTCCGTTGTAAAAAATAAATGTATTTGGGGTCAGGGGGGGCATGAGCGTCTGTGTGACCCAACGTGGGACAGGTGCATGGGACTATCTTGGGCCCTCTCTCACTTCGGGGGTGGCGGCGCTGTGACAGGTGGGCGATCGAGACGTGAGGACAGAGGACAGAGAGGACGCACAAAGGCTAAGGGAACAGGCGGCCCTAAGGAAAGGAGAGGAGGACGCGAGGAGACACGAGGGCCAGGGGCATGTAGCGGGGATTAGAGCCTGAGTAACAGTAGAGTGACAAGAATGTGCCACAATTCATATGCATCAGGCTACCGCTCCGTTACTATGGTTACGACGAAATTATTTTATTTGAAATTTTGTGCCGGACTGTAGTCGTGTTAGCATTACCTGTCATAATAGCTTTACACAAACGTTACCAATCCCCTTCAAAATAAACACGCAAATCGATAAAATAAATACAATAAATACCATAAAATGAAATGTAAAATAATAAATGTAAAATAAATAAAATATGTAATAAATAAAATAAATAAATAAATACATGAAATAAAATATAATATGTCATATTAGCATTTTGGAATTCCCAAAATTTTGTCATAATAGTCGTACGCAAATGTTACCCATAACCTTCAAAATAAATACGCAAATCAGTCAAATAAATACAATAAATACCATCAAATTAAATGTAAAATAATACATCTTAAATAAATAAAATATGTAATAAAAAAAATTATAAAATGAATAAATGAAATAAAAAAGTGTTTAATATTCGGGAAAAAAATAACATGTTTTTTTTAAATAATTAATTTGGTTAAATAAATAAAATGTGTAAAATGAATAATATTAGTAAAATACTTTTTTTTTTTTTTAATTTAATTTGGTTAAATAAATAAATATATAGTTCTCGTGAAGGTGCAGCATCAATAATATTATACTAATATATATTTTACAAGGCCGGGACTGGTATGAGAAAAAGCTGGGGAGTGTGAGTGTTGGTGGTGGTCGGAGGGGCCGATGGTACAGATTGGCAGCCTCACTTCTATCAGTCCGTCCCAGGGCAGCTGTGGCTCCAATATTGTCGCCGAGTGAATGAATACTGCGCTGTAAAGCACTTTGGCTGTCATGAAAGGCCCTAAATACAGTAAATCCAACGATTATTTACAAGTACAATGTAAGTGAAACATGTGTAGACTGTAAATTTATTTAAATAAATAAAAAAAATGTGTAAAATGAATTAAAAACTATATATATTAAGTGTGCTGAGCTGAGTTCTGATTATGTTTTAAACCAACTGAGAGTCATGTGAGGCTCATTCTGCTTTCTGATTGGATAATCGTCAAATTATAACATAAACAACTTTGTCATCACGTCTAATGTTTTTGTAATTAAGACTAAATCAGCAATAGATTTGTTATCAGTAAACAGCTTTGATCACGTCCATGTTGTATCTTGGGACACAGATGTTTACGAAATTTCAAATCAAAATCTTAAATACAGAAGTTTTTATTTGTCCTTCATCTCCATGTTACGCGTTAGCCGCGGACCGGGACGGAGAAGGGGGGGGGGGGGGTCCGTTATGGCGTTGATGTGTATACTTGCCCATGTGTTTTGTTGTGGTGGTGAAATGCGTGCCCGCTAATGCCCCCCGAATGGCCGCTTTGTGCGTGGGGCCCGGGCACGGTGCCAGTGCTGTTAGCAAATGACCCGAGCTAAAGACGCTAAAGAATGGGCTCCACACTCCACAACGCTCCCACAATAACCATTAGGACCATTATCCCGTCCAAACAACCCAACTTCCAGACATCTGAAGCTGCCCCGTCCAATCAACAGTTCACATAGTCGGGAGAAAAGGAGTTTAAAAAAGAATAATTATTTGGAAGCACGCCCAGGAAATGCCAATAAAATCAAATCGTGGTTTAGCAGACCATATCGGACTAAGGTCTTTGGGAGACTGGTTACTGCTAATATCACTTCTGAAGAAACTTTTGTATTGAAATATAACGCGTAGATCATTGTTTAAATTTGGGGTGTTCTACGTGTGTCTCTATGGCGGAATGTTGAGCAGTTACCATGGAGACACCAGGGTCTTTGAGTGAGATACTGCTTACTGCTAGTATAATTTTTGGCTCAACTTTTGAAGAAACGTTTGTATTGAAATTTAAAACATATACATATCATTTTATTTTTCATTATTCTGGGGGTGTTCTACATGTGTCTCTATTCAGCAGCTACCATGGAGACACAATGCACAGATTTGAAAACAATGCCAAAAAAATAAGCTCAAAAAATGGATTGAAAAGTCAAGAAAAAATACAAAATTGATTAGACGTCAATAAAACTTTCTTCCTAGCACCCATCTCTCTGTATCATCTCCTCCCCTGTATCCCTCAACCCCAGACCCAGATTCCAGACCCCAGCTCCAGACCTCAGACCCCGACTCCAGACCCCAGACTGCAGGTCCAGATCCCAGCTCCAAGACCCCAGACCCAGACCCAGACCCCAGACTCCAGCTCCTGACTCAAGCTCCAAGATCCCAGACTCAGACCCAGACCCCAGACTCCAGCTCCAGACTCCAGACCCAGACCCCAGACCCCAGACCACAGAGCCCAGTTCCAGATCCCAGCTCTAAATCCCAGACCCAGACCCCAACTCCAGCTCCTGACTCCAGCTCCAAGATCCCAGACTCAGACCCAGACCCCAGACTCCAGCTCCAGACTCCAGACCCAGACCCCAGACCCCAGACTCCAGACTCCAGCTCCTGACTCCAGCTCCAGACCCAGACCCAGACCCCAGACTCCAGCTCCTGACTCCAGCTCCAAGATCCCAGACTCAGACCCAGACCCCAGACTCCAGCTCCAGACTCCAGACCCAGACCCCAGACCCCAGACTCCAGACTCCAGCTCCTGACTCCAGCTCCAGACCCAGACCCACACCCCAGACTCCAGCTCCTGACTCCAGCTCCAAGATTCCAGACTCAGACCCAGACCCCAGACTCCAGCTCCAGGCTCCAGACTCCAAACCTCAGACTCCAGACCCCAGACTCCAAGACTGCAGACCCCAGATCCCAAACTCCAGCTCCAGATCCCAGCTCCAAGACCCCAGACCCCAGATTCTAGCTCCAGATCCCACACCCCAACCCCAAGACCACAGAGCCCAGTTCCAGACCCCAGCTCCAGATCCCAGCTCCAAATCCCAGAGCCCAACTCCAGATCCTAGACCCCAGTTCCAAGACTCCAGACTCCAGCTCCAAGACCCCAGACCCCAGTTCTAGATCCCAGACCCCAGCTCCAAGAACCCAGACCCCAGCTCCAAGACCGCAGGTTCAGATCCCAGACCCCAGCACCAGACCCCAGCTCCAGCTCCAAGACCCCAACTCCAAGATCCCAGACTCCAGCTCTAGACCCAGACCCAGACCCCAAACTCCAGCTCCAAGACCCCAGACCCCAGACTCTAGCTCCAGATCCCACACCCCAGCTCCAAGACCACAGAGCCCAGTTCCAGACCCCAGCTCCAGATCCCAGCTCCAAATCCCAGAGCCCAACTCCAGATCCTAGACCCCAGTTCCAAGACTCCAGCTCCAAGACCCCAGACCCCAGGACCAGACCCCAGCCCCAAGACTGCAGCTCCAGATCCCAGATCCCAGACCCCAGCACCAGACCCCAGCTCCAGCTCCAAGACCCCATCTCCAGACCCCATCTCCAGACCCCAGACCCCGGCTGTAGGTTCCCGTCTCACCTGGTCCCCGGTGAGGTGACAGGCCACCATGTTCTGCTGCTGGAAGGAGGGGGCCGAGCGGATGTATCTGAGCCAGCTGCTGTTGGAGGAGGGGTCCGGTCCAGAACTGTCCAGAGAGAAGCGCATCGGGCCCATGTCGTCCACCACCTGCCAAAAAACGAGAGGAGAGACCGGGTTTAGTGTGGAGGAAGTTAGTTTTGACTTTTTCCCCTCAAATTCAGTTAGTTTTAATTAGTTTTTAGAGCGGCTCTGATAATTTTAGTTTTAGTTTTTTTTTCTTCTGGCTGCTGAGTGTTAGTTTAGTTTTTATTAGTTTTAGTTTTTGGGTTATACTTTGGGTTATTTGTCAAGTGCAGGATTCAAAAAGAAAGTATTGTGTTCTCAAACTTACAACAAACAAATACAATTTTAAAGCATTTATTATTACCCCCACAACAACCAAAGCCGTCCACAAGCTGCAGCCTTAAGTGCAAAAACAAATAACAAAACTTCCACATTTATTTTACAGCAATCCAAGACAAAGATGAAAACCAAGAGCAATTTATCTATAATTTCAGTTAGTTTTGGTTAGTTTTGTGAACACACAATACAGTTTCAGTTAGTTATTGTTTTTTTTCTTTTAATTCTAATAGTCTAGTATGAGTTTAGCCCTGGTTTAGTCCTTGTTTAGCCCTGGTTTAGCCCTGGTTTAGCCCTGGTTTAGCCCTGGTTTAGTCCTTGTTTAGTCCTTGTTTAGTCCTAGTTTAGTCCTGCTTTAGTCCTAGTTTAGTCCTGCTTTAGTCCTGCTTTAGTCTTTGTTTAGTCCTAGTTTAGTCCTGCTTTAGTCTTAGTTTAGTTCTAGTTTAGTCCTCGTTTAGTCCGAGTTGAGTCCGAGTTGAGTCCGAGTTTAGTCCTGCTTTAGTCCTGCTTTAGTCCTTGTTTAGTCCTAGTTTAGTCCTGCTTTAGTTCTAGTTTAGTCCTCGTTTAGTCCTCGTTTAGTCCTCGTTTAGTCCTGCTTTAGTCCTGCTTTAGTCCTTGTTTAGTCCTAGTTTAGTCCTGCTTTAGTCCTTGTTCAGTCCTAGTTTACTCCTGGTTTAGTCCTAGTTTAGTCCTAGTTTAGTCCTGCTTTAGTCCTAGTTTAGTTCTGGTTTAGTCCTGTTTTAGTTGATCTATAATTTCAGTTTGTTTCAGTTAGTTTTGTAAACACCTCTAAATTACACAGTAATTATCGGGAAAAATCGTTTAAAGTCACACTGTGGAACATTCCAGGCAGAGCGACGACATATCCATAGAAACAAGCAGGTGACGGACCCCTAACCATGCAACTTTAAGTCATAAAAACGCAATTTTACAAAACCGAGATGATCAAAAATGTAGTTGTTTTTTCCCGTTTTTTTTCCCCTTTACAATATATGGAATGTCTTATCCCACTAAAGGAGTAAACGGGAGAAATCGGAGAGAGGAGAGGAGGAGAGGAGGAGAGGTTCTCAGACTGCCACAAACTGAAGACCCTGTGTGACCCCTGGTCCTCCGAGACCCAGACCTGGGGTTTTACGTTACCAGGATTCACAGAGGAACAAGGACGGAGGGATAAGTGAGGAGGAGGAGGAGGACGGAGGGGTAATGGAGGAGGAGGAGGACGGAGGGGTAAGGGAGGAGGAGGAGGACGGAGGGATAAGAGAGGAGGAGGAGGAGGAGGAGGAGGAGGGAGGAGGAGGACGGAGGGATAAGAGAGGAAGAGGAGGACAGAGGGATAAGAGAGGAGGAGGAGGACGGAGGGGTAATGGAGGAGGAAGAGGTCGGAGGGATAAGAGAGGAAGAGGAGGACAGAGGGATAAGAGAGGAGGAGGAGGACGGAGGGATAAGAGAGGAGGAGGAGGACGGAGGGATAAGAGAGGAGGAGGACGGCAGGATAAGAGAGGAGGAGGAGGACGGAGGGATAAGAGAGGAGGAGGAGGACGGAGGGATAAGAGGGGAGGACGGCAGGATAAGAGAGGAGGATGGAGGGATAAGAGAGGAGGAGGAGGATGGAGGGATAAGAGAGGAGGATGGAGGGATAAGAAAGGAGGAGGAGGACAGAGGGATAAGAGAGGAGGAAAAGGATGGAGGGATAAGAGAGGAGGAGGAGGAGGACGGAGGGATAAGTGAGGAGGAGGAGGAGGAGGAGGAGGAGGACGGAGGGATAAGAGGAGGAGGAGGACGACGGGATAAGAGAGGAGGAGGGATAAGAGAGGAGGAGGAGGAAGACGGAGGGATAAGAGAGGAGGAGGGATAAGAGAGGAGGAGGACGGAGGGATAAGAGAGGAGGAGGACAGAGGGATAAGAGAGGAGGAGGAGGATGGAGGGATAAGAGAGGAGGAGGACAGAGGGATAAGAGAGGAGGAGGAGGATGGAGGGATAAGAGAGGAGGAGGATGGAGGGATAAGAGGAGGAGGATGGAGGGATAAGAAAGGAGGAGGACAGAGGGATAAGAGAGGAGGAGGACGGCAGAATAAGAGAGGAGGAGGAGGATGGAGGGATAAGAAAGGAGGAGGAGGAGGACAGAGGAATAAGAGAGGAGGAAGAGGAGGAGCACGGCAGAAACTGAAACTGTATTGTAAGCCTTGGATTGATATAAAATAAATTTGGAAGTTTTGATGTGTATTCTTATTTGTTTTTGCACTTAAGGCTTGTATGACTTTCACAGAATTTAGTGGCGCTTCCTTTTTGCTCGTGAAACTCGGCATCTTTCAGCACAAGTGCATCAATATCAGCCCCCGTGTCCTGAGGAGCTGCCAGCTCTGCGTCCACTTTTCCCATTTTTGACATTTTGCTGATGAGGGTGTCACGTCAACAGTCAAAACGATGCTCCTTTAAGAGCGTTTGGAAAGAGGCGAGTCTTCGTTTGTGCTGCTCTGGTGGGAGGGGCCACGTACAGAGGCGCTGGAGACGCTGCTATGCTAAACTGCGCAGAAAATTACCAATATTTTAATAGAAAATTCAAATATAATTCAAATATTTGAATAGAAAATCAGCCGAGGGTCAGATTAAAGGTCTTGGAGGGCCGGATCCAGCCCCCGGGCCGCATGTTTGACACCCCTGGTCTAGAATGTTCCACGGTAGAGACGACTATAGGCTACGTTACAGGTCAGATCTGTGGAGAGGCGACCCTATTCACAGAGAGAATTGTTGTATTTTTGACCAATAGAAACACCTGAAATGAATAAATGCTGGATAGATGTGTTTAATACCATGGAACATTCAAAGTAAGAAGAACATCTCCATGGAGACCAGCAGGTGAGGGACCCTCCACCAGAAAAGTTACGCAATCCACCTTTAAGTAATCATTGCAAATTTCTTTTTTTGGTCTTTATAAATCAATAAAAAAGAACAGTTTGTGAAATGTAAATAAATGCAAGATTTGAAATTATTTTTCTATAATGACATATTCAATTTTCATATTCCTATATCGCTAACTGGGGGCACTGCTCGGTCTGAAGCTGTTACTCAAGTTAGACTTTAATCTGTTTTGTTTTAACAAAATCTGTCCCCAAAAACAACTGACTTAACTTATTTTGTTGAAAATCAAACTCCTAAACCGGACAAAGAACGCTCCAGAAAATATGCCGTTTAAGTCCATTTTTTCTTGACTTTTCAGACTATTTTAAAACTTTTTGCCAGTTTTATGTCACCGTGTTAATTGAGGAACATTCCGACCTAGAGATACATGTAGAACACCCCCAGCGTCCCCTGCTCTCCATCAGAAACACTGAAAAAGTTTAAAAAAAAGAAAAAAAAAGAAAAAGAAAAACACCAGCCCATTGATAATTGGGTGAGCAGTAAGCCAGCAGAACTTCCACACAAACAAACCTTGTGCGCTCAGCTAACGTCGGGCTTCCGATTTCAGCCTCCCATGTGCTCTGACACCGATCTGCGCCCCGTTCCCCGGGGACAGGGAAAGTCCTCTAATTACCCACCCCAATCAGAGGTCTACGGTCCCAGTCCTGACCCCCAGACCCCCTCCAAAGCCCCCACTGTCCCACCTGGAAATGTCTGCTGTGGAGGAGAGGTGTGAGGGAGGAGAACCAAGCCTCGAGTTGACGGTTTTACACGGGACGCAGGTCTGGAGCTACACAAAATGTACACGCATGACACCGGGTTTGTAAAGCGTGAATGGTGATGGTTTAAAACTGGTTTAGATCTGGTTTAATCCTGGTTAAATCCTAACACAGATCAGGTTTAGATCTTGATGTCATCATTTAGACCAGGGGTGCCCACAGTAATGCCCACGGGTCAAACTTACCCTTCCATAGGGTCAAATTTGGCCCACAAAGGGGTGCTGAAATTTGCGATCTACTGTAGTTTGGTTTAAAGGAGAATTCACATTTTTTACAATCTGAGCCTTATTTCGGTAATAAAACAAGTTGTTTTACTCACCCATAGCACTTTGGTGTCATTTGGAGCACTTCCAGAGATGTTTTAGATTAGCGATTAGCGATTAGCGATTAGCGTTCTCAGGGCATAGAGCATGTAATATATGCCCCGAGCGGTCTCCAAATAACACAAACTTTAGCACTTTTCAAATCATAGAAGCTCAATGTCTTAGTCTACACTTTAGTTTGAGTCAAAAGTGTCCTGTAATCCGAGATTTATCCATAATTTACAGCTTTGCGTTTCATGTTTGGGTCGTGAGAGCTGAGAGTGAAATCAACTGTGACTCCGCACATGCGCACTGTCCTCCTCATCTACTCGAAACTATGGCTAAATCTCGGATTACAGGCCACTTTTGACACAAACGAAAGTGTAGACTAAGACATCGAGCTTCTATGATTTGAAAAGTGCTAAAGTTTGTGTTATTTGGAGACCGCTCGGGGCATATATTACATGCTCTATGCCCTGAGAACGCTAATCGCTAATCACTAATCTAAAACATCTCTGGGAGTGCTCCAAATGACACCAAAGTGCTATGGGTGAGTAAAACAACTTGTTTTATTACCGAAATAAGGCTCAGATTGTAAAAAAAAAACCCGTTAATTCTCCTTTAATTTCACAATTTCAAGGTATTTTTATTTTTACTAATGGAGTGGTTATGATTGAAAAACTGCAAGTTTAAAGTTCTACTGTGTAACTTTCTCGGTAGAAGGTCCACCACCTGCTTGTCTCCATGGGGATGTGATTGTTTTGCTTGGAATGTTCCACAGTATGGTATTAAACTTGTCTATTTTGCACTTATTCCATTACAGGTGTTTTTATTGCTTTAAAATATCATGAAAATCCAGCATTCGTATGATACAGTGAGACGCCTCTCCACGGATCTGATCATACAAGTCATTTCTGCTTCATTTCTGCTTATCTTCATGGAGATAGATGAGTTTAATGCTTCACTGTGGAACATTCCAGGATCTGATCACAGATCTGACCTGTATCTTGGTCTGGTTTGGTCTCCATGATGACAGAAAGGTTTAATATCATACTGTGAAACATTCCAAAGAAATAACAAAATCTCTATGGAGACGGACCCTCCACCAGCAAAGTTACACAATGTACCTTTAGGTAAAAGTACAGATACCAGATTAAATTAAAGCTGCACTGTGTAACTTTGTCAGGTGAATGGTCCGTCGCAAACCAAATTACAGGTTAGGTTTGTGGAGAAGCGACTCTACTCACAAGAAGAAACTGATGTTGCTGAAATTTGCAATCTTCTGTAGTTTGGTTTAATTATTTTGCACTGAAACTAGTTTTATGAGACAAAAAGAAGCCCACGCCTTTCTAAACCCCTAAAAGAAATAGTAAAATACACAATACCACTCGTAGAAGCACTCGTAAAAGTTTCTGTGTGACTGTATGTGGGGTAAAAATGTGGAATGTTCTGGATTTACAGCAAAAGCTCTGCCAAAATATTCACAAATTTAAGTTCTTGTATAAAGACCCGGTCTGGTCTGAATACAGAGAGACGAGTTTGACTGAATCGTCAAACAGCACTTTTCTGTATCAGTTTTGTGCTTTGGGATCTGCTGTTGTCTTGTCATCGTTGGTGTTATGTACTGTATGTGTGTTATTGTAGTTGTATGTTTACTTGTTGTGGTCTTTAAAGGTCCCATGGCATGAAATTTTCACTTTCTGAGGTTTTTGAACGTTAATGTGAGCTCCCCTACCCTGTTTAGGCCCCCCCCCCATGGTTAAAAGTTGCGAAATGTCTAAACTGAGCATTTGCGATCCTTTTCTGCGTTACAAAAAATCAGAGCTCAAACGGGCGATTTTTGAACAAGGCACCTTATTGACGTCAGATCGAAAAAAGAAATGCAAATGCAGTTCCACCCCCGTCTGTCTGTACTCAGCGTCTCTGTAAATCACGCCTAGAGAGTTTGGACTGCGAATGCGCTAGGCAATGCGAAATGCGTTTTTTTTATTTGCCTGGAGGCACGTCCAAGTGTTTCTAGGCTCGGAAGTCCTTTATCTGAGCCTCTGGACCTTTGAACAGCAGTGGGTTAATTTTATTTTCTGTGGAAATGTGTTTATTTTTCAATGGAACGCTTCAAATCTCTCCCCCCGTGCAAAAACACGGAAATGGATCAGCTGAGGGCTCAGAGCGAGAGCAGAGAGTTTGGCCACGCCCCCACCCTCTACCATAGGCCAGCTCTTTTCTCCTCATTTGCATTCAAGCAACGCCCAGAATAAAGTGTTTGAGAGAGATATTTATGACTCTTTCTCAGCTTATCTCTGTTTCTCATGCACTGAGTGTTGATTTTGAAGAAGGATTCATTTACAGTATTAGGGAACCATTAAGGAGCCATATAAAAGCATCAAGAAGTACCATGTCATGGGATCTTTAAATGTTCCTGATAGAAACACCTTATGTGTAATTTATTGTCCCTGATCAAGCTTTTTTGTTTTGTTTTGTTTTTGATAAAAGGAGAAATTCAATTTGTCAACTGGACAAAGTTTATTTGGTCGAAAACGTTTCGCAGCTCATCCAAGCTACTTCGTCAGTTCTGGTTAGAGTGCTGTTGGACACTGCTTATATCTAGCTGCAGGGAGGAGCTAACTACACTGAAATTATTCTGAAACTATCCCACCTCTTTGTTTTGAGTTTCTGTCTTTTGTTTTCAGCTTCTCTCTGGCGTCTAGTTTAGCATACCCATTCAAACCCTAATGTCTGTTTTCACACCTCTGGCCCTGACCTGCTGCCCTACTGTTTCCTTTGTTTGTTTTGATTTCGGTTTGAGAATGGAATTATAAATGGGAGACAAATTATGTCTGACTCCCCCATTCCTGTTTAAAGAAGGATTCTCTTTTTTGACAAAAATAGCCTCTTTTGTTTTTGTGTTTTTCAACTGAACTGACAAGGAAGCTAATCAATAATTAGTTATGTTTGGAAGACAGGGGTGGGATTCAATACGTTTTCTTCTTCCCACTCCTTTTCAAGCAAAAAACGAAGGTATTTGACTGTATATTGGTATTTCCTTGATGTTTTCAATGCCGTTTTTGCATTTGGGCTAAAGCTGCACCGTGTAACTTTTCTGGTGGAGGGCCCGTTACCTCGAGGTCTGTCACGATTCCACATTTTGAAGAAATACAGACGATAAACGAAAATACTGTAACTAATTTATGCCACTGACACAAGAGCCCAAGAGCAGATTTAAACCACAAAAACTAGACGCCAGAGAGAAATTGAAAAAACAAAAGACAGAAAGCTGAAAACAAAGAGGGGGGATAGTTTCAGAATAATTTCAGTGTAGTTAGCTCCTCCCTGCAGCTACTGTAGATATAAACAGTGTCCATCAGCACTCTAACCAGAACTGATGAAGCAGTTTGGATGAGCTGCGAAACGTTTGACCAAATGAACTATGTCCAGTTGACAAATTGAATTTCTCCTTAACTAAAACAAAAAATCCACAATACTGTTAAAAAATCATGAGCTAAAATAAATAAACGGCAGAAGTTTACATCTGTAATGAGTCATAGAAGTGATCAATTCAACCTTTTATAGATTATAGATTCAACTCTTTGTAGATAAATTTGATTGTGAAAAAAAAAAGAACAAACAAATTCTGAAAATTCTGAGTAGTCCTTGTGTTGACCTGCTCAAAATGAACAAATAAATGAAATGAACGAGTAAAATATACAATACTTAGAGGTGCACTTTGTAACTTATCTTGTTAATGCTTGTTTCTATGGACATTTCTCTGCCTGGAATGTTCCACAATATGACATTAAACAGCTCTATCTTACATGTATGGCTCAAAAATGCCCATAAAAACAGATATTCTGACTGTGAACAGGTTGTCTCTCCACAGATCTGACCTGTAACTTGGTCCGGTTTGGTCTCCATGAAGATATAAGGGTTTATTTCCATACTGTGAAACATTCCAGACAAAGCAAGAAGATCTCCACCAGAAAAGTTACCCCGGTGCACTTTTAAACACAATTCTATGACAAATATAATGGGAATGAAAAACATGAATTACTTTGGCCCTCTGTTTGCATTTTAGCCTGGATGTAGTCCAAGCTCAAGGTTATTCATGTTTCTGTGTTAAATATGTTATTGTTTTGCTTGGAATGTTTCATGTACCCGTCTCCATGGAGATGTGATGCCTCCAGATCAAGTTACAGGTCAAATCTTTGGAGAGGCAAGCTTTCTCACAGTAAGAATACACCATTTCAAGGTACTTTTCTTTAACCAATGGAATGGTTGTGATTG
>JAVJIX010000072.1:3072500-3162500 GCA_036785185.1 Paratrypauchen microcephalus | reverse complement strand
TCAAAATTATACAAACAATACATACGATAGGCCGGCCGACACACAAAAATCAATTATACAAGAGGAAAAACTGCAAATAATACTTAAATAAAATAAAATGCAGGCAGGGAAAATAATACTGTTAAATTATAGATATTTCCTGTAGATATTGTAATTTTTAATCGCTTTTTTGTTTTCAATCTATTTCATTGTCTGTAAATATTGGTGAATTTCATTATTATAGTGACCATTTTGTCTTGCGTATATATCATGTATTTATTTTGTGTATATTGTGTTTATTTTGTGTATATGATACCTGCATGATGAGAGTCCAGGTGTCACAGGACGACACCAGTGGCAAAAGATTCGTTGTGTCCTTGGGCAAGACACTTCACCCACTATAAACGTGGTGCATGTGTGAGTGAAGAGCCGATGACGCAGACTGGCAGCCTCTCCTCTGTCAGTCTGTCCCAGGGCGGCTGCAGTATCGTACCACCATCGGGTATGGAGTGAACGAAGAATGCATCAGATTGTGTGACTTTGAGTGTTTGGAAATGCGATAAATAAGACTAATGCAAGAACTCAAGATCTGGAGATGGGTCCCCACCCACTGGTCCTGACAGGTGACCCCAGTGGCACTGGAGGACGGGTCAAATGCAGACGACAAATTTCCCTGGTTGAGGGGAGAGTTGCCGGGTTTCAGATGATTCTACAGGAGTCATATGTAATGTAATCTAAGCTGTTGATGTATTTTATTATTATTATTATATTTTTTTATTATTATTTTATTTTGTATTTTTATTTTAATTTTAATTTTAATTTTAATTTTAATTTTAATTTTAATTTTAATTTTATTTTAGTATTATTTTAGTATTATTTTATTTTGTATTTTTATTTTATTATTTTATTATTATTATTATTTTTATTTTATTCATGTATTCATCTATTTATTTATGTATTTATATATATGTATTTATTATTATTATTATTATTATATTTTTATTTTTAATTATTATTTTATTTTGTATTTTTATTTTATTTTAGTATTATTTTTATTTTTACTTTATTTTATTATTTTATTATTATTTTTTATTTTATTTTATTCATGTATTCATCTGTTTATTTATGCATTTATATATATATATATTTATTATTATTATTATTATTATTATTATTATTATTATTATTATTATTATTATTATTTATTTATTTATTATTATTTTTTTGTAAAACCATGCATTAGCACCTTAGTTTAGAAACAGAAATGTCGCACAGTTTATATTAAAAGTATATGAAGTACATGAAGTTAGATTCTTAAGTTTTAATTTTCGTCTTTTTTTTTTTTTTTTTGCACCATTGCTAGTTCTGGATCGCAGGCCCCCAGCGCACGCCTGCAGCTGCTCACAGCTGCGTACGGCCGTGTGGGGGAATATTTTTATGAAGTGTGATTCTGGGGCTTTGTGTTGCGCTGGCCAATCTCCGAAGTGTGAACACACACGCCCAGACGCACAACACACTGTTCATTACACCGAGAACAATGACGGCCTGTTTGTGTAATAAGGAACCCTCTGCTCACACTGTCCACTCTGAGTAAACACCAAATAGAAATGTAGTAGCTGCTTTGGACAATATCCGAAATTAAATGAACTGTCGTACCACATTTATGTCTAATTAACTTTGCCGCAGAATGACAACACAGAAACAGACTCTCATGGCTAAAATAAGCACAAATTCACCACAAATTAAAAGGTCTATCCTGTTGGAATGTTTCACCGTAGGGCGTTAATCCTTTCTATCGTCATGGACACCAAACCAAGCCAAGTTACAGGTCAGATCTGTGGAAAGGCGACCCTGCTTACAGTCAGAATGTTGTTTTTCTAGGTATTTTTGAGCCAAAACAAACAAAAAAACCCACATGTGATTAAATAAATGTGCAGTAAGATAGAGCTGTTTAATGTCATACTGTGGGACATTTGAAGCCGAGCAGTGACATATCCATGGAAACAAGACAACCAGAAAGTCTCATAGTGCACCTTTAAGCTTGAAGTAATAATTAAAACAGTAAAAACTAGAAACTATTTACAACAAAATGTGAGAATTGGAATAAAAGGTTCCAGATACTGGTGCAGTTTGCAGGGTGCAGTTACACGTGGTGGAGCTAGGGGGCAGCCTGGTTCAGAAGAGAATGAAAGGAAACGCTTTTTCTCTCTCTCCCTCCGTTTCTCTCCGTTTCTCTTTCTAACCTTTTTCGTCTCTCTTTGGCCACCTTCGCTCTCTTCCCCTCCCACCTTCCGTCTCTCCATCTCCTTCGCTCACTCCCTCTGCTTTTTGGTGTCTCTCGTTCACGTTTCTCCCCCTCTTCTTCTGCCGTCTTTGTCTCCCTCGCTTTCTCTCCATCTCCTTTTCTTTCTTTCCATCTTTCTCGCTCAGTACGCCTCTCTTTTCTGTCTCTCCCGTCCACACTTCTCTCTCTGCTGCCTCTCTCCAACTCCTTTTCTTTCTTTCTTTCTTTCTTTCTTTCTTTCTTTCTTTCTCTTTTTCTTTCTATCTATCTATCTATCTATCTATCTTTCTATATCTTTCTTTCTTTTTGTTTCCGTCTTTATTTCTTTCTTTCTCTTTCTTTTTCTTTCTTTTCTTTCTTTCTCTTTTTCTTTCTTTGTTCCTTTCTTTCTCTTTCTTTCTCTCTCCCTTTCTTTCTCTATTTCTCTCTCTCTTTCTTTCTTTATCTTTCTTTCTTTCTCATTTTGTTTCTTTCTATTTTTCTTTCTTTCTTTCTCTCTCTCTTTCTTTCTCTCTTTCTTTCTATCTTTCTTTCTTTCCATCTTTCTTTCTTTCTTTCTCTTTCTTTCTGTTTCTTTTTCTGTCCCCTTCACCCAAGTCTATCGCTCTCTTTCTCACTTTGCTCCCACTCTCTCTCTCTTTTTTCCCTCCCTCCTACCCTCTGCCCTCTCTCCCTCTCTTTTCTCTCTGCCCCTCTTCTTTCCCCCTCCCCTCCTACTCTCTCTCTCCGTCTCTCTCTCTCCTTCTATATGACCCACTCCTTTGTCCCCCTCTTTCTCCTTCCTCATCTCCCTTTCCCCCCTCCCTCCCTCTCTCCCTCTGTGTCTTCCTCCCTCGTTCTCCACATCTGGCGGGCGTCAGTGACAGATGGAGTGTGTGAGTGGACGAGTGCAGAGTGGCTTGTTAAAGGTGTTGCAAATGAAGCCTGTGGAAGCAGAAATAAAGACGTGTGCGTCGTGTGAGGAAACGGGATTCTGGGAAACAGAGTCCAGGCTCTGCTCTAAAAGACGAGGCCAAACGAAGGGAAATGTCTCAGTTTTTAAAAATACCAGTGTAAACGGGGCCTGAAAGTTTGGGCCAAAAACAAATGACAACAGATGTTTGAGTCACATCTGTGGCTGAGAAGATGTTCCTGTTTGTCCTGGAGAACCCCCAGACTCCTGCACGGCCCCGTCCCCGGACAGGACCTCCGGGGACAGGACCTCCGGGGACAGGACCTCTGGGGACAGGACCTCCGGGGACAGGACCTCCGGGGACAGGACCTCCGGGGACAGGACCTCCGGGGACAGGTTGTTGTCCCCGTCCTGCTCCACGGACAAACTCTGGAAGTCGTTTGTCCCACACGCCACACGGCTGAACAACGCTTCACTATAACTTCAATTACTGATGTTTTTATTATTTTGTATCAATGTGCTGCCTGAAAACGCAATCAATCAATCAATCAAATCAAAGGAGAAATAAAGACGTGCGTAATGTGAGGAAACGGTATTCTGGGAAACAGAGTCCAGGCCCTGTTCTAGCACTGCTGCTGAAACACTGCTGCCGAAACACTGCTTCTCTAACACTGTCATAGTCATAGTCATAGTTCTATGACTATCTCTAACACTGCTGCTGAAACACTGCTGATGTAACACTGTTGCTGAAACACTGCTGCTGTAACATTGTTGCTCTACCACTGCTGCTGAAACACTGCTTCTCTAACACTGCTGCTGAAACACTGTTGCTGAAACACTGCTGCTATAATACTGCTGCTGAAACACTGCCGCTAAAACACTGTTGCTGTAACACAGTTGCTCTAACACTGCTGCTGAAACACTGCTGCTATAATACTGCTGCTGAAACACTGCTGCTGCTAAAACACTGTTGCTGTAACACAGTTGCTCTAACACTGCTGCTGAAACACTGCTGCTGTAACTGTTGCTCTAACACTGCTGCTGAAACACTGCTGCTGAAACACTGCTGCTATAACACTGCTGCTGTAACGCTGCTGCTTTAACAATGCTGCTGAAACGCTGCTGTAACACTACTTCTGTAACACTGCTGCCCTAACACTGCTGCTGAAACACTGCTGCTGTTACACTGCTGCTGTAACACTGCTGCGGTAATACTACTGTGGTAACACTGCTGCGGTAACACTGCTGCGGTAACACTGCCGCTGTAACACTGCCGCTGTAACACTGCTGCTCTAACACTGCTGTAAACACACCGGGGAAAATGTTAGAGAAAACTCCACTGCGAGATTTAACATAACATGTCCTAGACATTATTAATGCTTGCCTTCTCAATGGACTTGTACCTTCTAGTTTTAAACATGCAGTTGTTCAGCCATTGATAAAGAAGCCTGGTCTGGATCACACTGAGCTCTCAAACTACAGGCCAATTTCTAAGCTGCCTCTGATATCAAAATTACTTGAGAAAATTGTTTACTTACAGCTGAGCTCTTTCTTAAATGAAAATTCAATCTCTGAAGTTTTCCAGTCTGGATTCAAAAAAGGCCATAGTACAGAGACTGCTCTGCTGAGAGTTTTTAATGACATTCTTCTGGCCTCAGACTCTGGAGACACTGTTGCTCTGCTGTTATTGGACCTTACTGCAGCATTTGATACAGTGGACCACCAGATTCTCTTGTCTCGCCTGGAAAACTGGGTGGGCATTAGGGGCTTGGCTCTGTCCTGGTTTAGATCCTACTTGTCCAACAGAAGATTTTCAATTCAAGTTGGGGAGGCTGTGTCGTCTTCTGCTCCATTGACATGTGGAGTTCCTCAGGGGTCAGTTCTCGGACCTTTGTTATTTTCCCTTTACCTACTACCTCTGGGGTCAATTCTACGTAAATACAAGGTGTCTTTCCATTTTTATGCAGATGACTGCCAAATTTATGTGCCTCTGAAGCAGTTAAAGGACCTTTTAGATTGTTTTAATGAGGTGAAAGCATGGATGGCTTGTAATTTTCTCCATTTTAATGAGAATAAAACTGAAGTTGTGTTGCTTACTCCTGGTGATTCAACTGCTCTTATTCCTCCTGAGTTGGGCTCCTTGACCAAGGCAATAAACCCTGTTGTCACAAACCTGGGTGTTAAACTTGACTCTGGTTTGAAACTTGATGCCCAAATAAGAGCTGTCATAAAGACCAGTTTTTATCAGCTGAGGCAACTTGCCAAAGTAAAATCGCTTTTATCTCGTCATAATTTTGAAATTTTAATCCATGCTTTTATCTCCACACGGTTAGATTATTGCAACGCCTTATACTCAGGTCTCAATAAAACCTTGCTTTCCCGTCTTCAGCTTGTCCAAAACGCTGCTGCTCGTCTTTTAACTGGTTCTCGCAAATTCGACCACATAACTCCCATTCTTCAATCTCTCCATTGGCTACCCATTCAGTTTCGCATTGATTTTAAGATTCTTTTATTTGTTTTTAATTGTCTCCATGGCCTGGCCCCACAGTATCTGTCTGACCTGCTGGTGCCCTACACACCCTCCCGCTCTCTCAGGTCTGCAGGCCAGGTTCTCCTTGTTGTCCCCAAGACAAAAAAGAAACTTCGGGGTGATCGGGCCTTTTCAGTGGTTGCTCCAAGACTCTGGAATGCACTTCCACTGAGTGTTAGACAGGCCGACTCACTTCCTGTTTTTAAATCCCTTCTTAAAACTCATTATTTTAGCTTGGCTTTTAACTCAGTGTGAGCAGTTGACTTTTATCATGTTCTGTTTTTAATGTTACTGTGTGTCATGTTTTGTGTTTTAACCTGTGTACAGCACTTTGGTCGACTGTGTTGTTTTTAAAGTGCTTTATAAATAAAGTTGGATTGGATTGGATTGGATAAGACTTTTACTTAAATGTTCCTGATAGAAACACCTTATGTGTAATTTATTGTCCCTGATCAAAAGTTTTTTTTTGTACAAGAATGGAATTTGCCATTGTTTTTTTTGTGTTTTTCAGATGAACTGACATGGAAGCTAAATCAATAATTTAAGTTATGTTTTGGAAGACAGGAGTGGGATTCAGTGTTTTCTTCTTCCCACTCCTTTTTGAGCAAAAAAAAGTGAATGTATTTGACTGTATATTGGTTACATGTATTTATTTCCTTGTGTTGACCTGCTCGAAATGAATAAATAAATGAATAAATAAATGAATAAATAAATGAATAAATAAATGAAAATATGAACCCGTCATTTCAACATGTCACAATGACTTCTTAAAATTAAGCCATTAAAGATTTCTCAAACACGCACAAATCACTCCAAATACAACTCCGAGAGGGTAAAGGAGAACGGATGTCTCCTTTAAGCTCCAATAAGAACATAATCTTCAAACTGTAGGAACACCGGGGCCCTTACAGTCGAAACCGGGGCCTCACACTCAGTCTCAAACACAACTAATAAAGCCGGTGACACTGGGCAGCCCTGTCGAGCGCCTGCGAGCGTGATGGATGGAGCCCGCGGAGATGACCCTACCCTCCCACATCACTCAGGCCCAAATGAGAGCGCGTGTGGGGGTGGGGGTGGGGGGGGGGGGGGTGGACAGCGACGCGAGGGGCCTGTCTGCCACCACGGGACAGCCCCAAATAACAGATCGCTGACAGCTGACACGCTAAAAACACCAAACGAAACCATAAATCGGGCGAGAAAGTGAGATTCAAATAAGTGAATTTAGTACAGTGAATTTTAGAATAATTCTTTACAAAGAGCTGGGGCCGGGAGGGGAGGTAACTGCCAACACATATTTAGACCATCATGTTGTCTTGTTTTGTTTTGAAAATGCTACACAATAATCGCCCAAAACGCCCACTTTTATTTATTGTTTTTTTAAGTAATGATTAAGTAGATTTGATATTTTATTACAAATGTTTTTATTATTATACATTTATTATTTTTATAATTATGTCTGTGGCACTGGTCTCTTGCTTTTTTTGTTTTTTGCTATATTTCATCTATTTTTTACTCTGTTATTTTATTATGATGAGTGAGCTACTGTATCCAAATAATTTCCCTTGTGGATCAATAAAGTTTGTCTAAGACTAAGTCTAATTAAACTGCTCAAGACTCACCTTTTTAAAACTGCTTTTAATGTTTCTTAATGTTTAATGTTTGTCTGATTGTTTATTGTTTTATTACTTGTTTTATTACTGATTTTACCTTCTGTACAGCGTCTTTGAGTGTCTTGAAAAGTGCTTTATAAATAAAATGTATTATTATTATTATTATTATTACTATTATTATTATTATTATTATTATTATTATTATTATTATTATTATTATTATTATTATTATTATTTTATTTTATTTTATTTTTTTTGGTGTGGTTCGCTTTCACACTGCACTTTTTTTGTAAGTGGACCAACATCTGTAAACAAAACCTCGTGTGCTGAGGTCGCTCAGACATTGGACAGAAATGAGCCGTGTCCAAACGGAAGGAGGAGAATCATGTTACGTGCTGTTTTCAATGTCGTCGTAGCGAAATGGTTTGCAGTTTTTACAGTTCGCACAAATGTTTGAGCAGCATCGTGAGGTTTACACTATTTTACAATCAATTTCCAACACAGGGTGAGACGACTACGGAGGACAGCGCTCATGTGCGCATCAAGTTGTGACTCTTCACGCAAAACGTAGCCTATCCTCCTCGCTGAACGGTCGCACTCTGCGGATTCTCTGGTGTCTGGTAAGCCTCGGTTTCCCATAATGCTCGACATACGACGGGAGCTGGTTAAGTACAAAAAGCCAACTGTGTCGGATCGAGTCCGGTCTGCATTCTCACCTCAAACGAACCGCACCAGGGTTCGAATGGAACCGTACCGTCTCAGTTTTCACTCACACCAGCCCAAAAGGTCCGAATCAAAGGAACAAACAAACTCTGGTTCGTTTTAATCGAACCAAACAAGGCAGGTGTGAATACAAACTGGTTTAGGATTTGACTGAAAGTTTGGGCCAAAAACAAACGAACATAGAGCGTGACTCACATCTGTGGCTGAGAAGATGGACCTAAACAAGCTCCTGGAGAACCCCCAGAGCCCTGCACAGCTCCATCACCGGACCGGACCTCCTCCTGCTCCACGGACACTCTGGAAGTCGCCACACGAACAACGCTTCACTATAACTTCAATTACTGATGTTTTTATTTTTATCTATCCATCTATCTATCCATCCATCGATCCATCCATCCATCTATCTATCTATCGTAAGGGCCCCAATGTTCTGTACAGTTTGAAGAGAATGTTGTTATTGGAAATTAAATTGATATTTCAGAGTTTTTAACAAATAGTTTTCCTTTCTCGTTTACCGCCTCAGAGCTGTATTTGTATTTGAAGTGATTTGTGCACGTCTGAGCAATCTTTAATCACTTATTTTCCAGACGCCTTATTAAATAAACAGAGTGAAACAGGAGCTCATCGGTCACACCTCAGATTAGGAGAGTTTGGTGCTGTTTTATCGCAGACGAAGCACACGTGTTCCTGATTGGCTAATCCAGCTGTCCATCACACCCACCTGATCAGACTCACAGTAAAGTAGCAAAGTAATGAAGAAGTACTGAAGAAGTACTGAAGAAGTGTGTATTCTGAAACCCAGACAAAATATACTGTGCAGTAGCGTGAAGGGGTTTTATTTAAAAAGTATAAGTGTGTTTTGACATTAGCGAGGCAGCAACATTCTCACACTCTCAGAACAAACGCACACCAGACCAGACGCACTGCACATGGCTTTTATAAGGCCCTACATAGTCCTGGTCTGGTCCTGGTCTGGTCCTGGTCTGGTCCTGGTCTGATCCTGGTCTGGTCCTGGTCTGGTCCTGGTCTGGTCCTGGTCTGGTCCTGGTCTGGTCCTGGTCTGGTCCTGGCAAGGTTATAATAGTTTTGGATTTTTCCATTATAGTTTAGCTTTAGTTAGTTTTGACGTTTTTTCCTCTAATTCAGTTTGTTTTAATTAGTTTTTAGAGTTTTCTAACTGCTCATTTTAGTTTTAGTTTTTGGGTTATACGTCGGGTTATTTGTGTAGGAAGTGCCATAAGGTGCCAACAGCTCACGTAAAACTCTGCTAGAGCGACGGGTTGTTTTATTTTATAGCGATCCAAGGCTTGTCAATAAACTGACAAAGACGAAAACGAAAAGCAATTCATCTATAATTTCAGTTAGTTTTAGTTAGTTTTGTAAATACACAATACAGTTTCAGTTATTGTTTTTTTCTTTTAATTGCAGTTTTTATTTATTTCAGTTAACGAAAATTTGTTCGTTTTCGTTCACTATAATAATCTTGGGTCCTGGTCTAGTCCTGGTCTAGTCCTGGTCGGGTCCTGGTCCAGGTCTGGTCTTGTCCTGGTCTGGTCTTAGTCTGGTCCTGGTTTGGTCCTGGTCTGGTCTTAGTCTGGTCCTGGTCTTGTCCTGGTCTGGTCTTGGTCTGGTCCTGGTCTGGTCCTGGTCTGATTCTGGTCTAGTCCTGGTCTGATTCTGGTCTAGTCCTGGTCTTGTCCTGGTCTGGTCTTGGTCTGGTCTTGGTCTGGTCCTGCCGTAGTCCTGGTCTGGTCCTAGACTGGTCTTGGTCTGGTCCTGGTCTGGTCTGGTCTTGGTCTGGTCCTGGTCTTGTCCTGGTCTGGTCGTGGTCTGTTTCTGGTCCTGGTCTGGTCTTGTCCTGGTCTTGTCCTGGTCGGGTCCTGGTCTGGTTTTGGTCTGGTCCTGGTCTGATCCTGGTCTTGTCCTGATCATGTCCTGGTCTAGTCCTGGTCTGGTCTGGTCCTGGTCTTGTCCTGGTCTGGTCCTGGTCTGATTCTGGTCTAGTCCTGGTCTGGTCCTGGTCTGGTCTTGTCCTGGTCTGGTCTTGTCCTGGTCTGGTCCTGGTCTTGTCCTGGTCTGGTCCTGGTCTAGTCCTGGTCTGGTCCTAGTCCTGGTCTGGTCCTAGTCCTGGTCTGGTCCTAGTCCTGGTCTACTGCTGCAGCTTTTTAATTACGTCCATGAACAGCCTGGGCCCAAATGGGTCACACTCAACATGGCTCCCGTCACTTACACACACACACACACACGCACACACACACACACACACACACACAGACACACACACACACACACACACACACACACACACACACACAGACACACACTGTTTGTGATGAGGAAACGTTAGAACATACGTAGATCAGAAAATAGAGTAGCGGTCGTTTAATTAGTCCGGAATGATCGGTGTCGCGCTTCTGCCTCATTACATCCTCTGAGAGCTTTTAACCTCACTAAAGAACCATTTTCTAACATTACCACCAGGTCAAATTAGAGCTTTTAAAACGGCCATTAGGGGTTATTGTGAGTGCCCCGCTGCTCGGTCCATCTCCCCTGCAGTCACGGCGAATCTGCGGGTTGCCATGTATGCTGTGAGGGGTCGCCAGGTCAGGATAACTTCAACTAAATTCATGGATTTCCAAGATAAGCTGGAAATCCACGGTGGTTTTCAGATTCTAGAACGTAATGACGCCATGTTCTCACTGTACTTTGCCAAGAAATATCTCAAAATTAATATCGATATCTAAAAAATAAATACACAAATGTCAAACCTGAAAATTTCAACGACTGACTAGGCCAAAAACTCAAAAAAAATCTGAATTTTAGCTGACCCCCGTCTGTATTAGTTAATATTGGCCTATAGAATGTTGCGATGTCATCTGAAACCGATCAGTTAGGTGTTCAATCGTTGTTATTGGTTTTGCGTGATGTTGTAGTTTCGTTGGGCATGACATGTCCTCCATTGTGCCCGTGTAATTAGATCGGGGACGGTATAGTGTGTTTTTACGTGACGTCATAATCCGGAAGTCGGCCATGACGGAGATACTCGAAACAAAACAAACATTGCACTTATGCCGTCATGTAAAAAAAATCAAATAAAAAAAGCGAAATGGTCAAACTATTGTCAGGTCCTCGACGTCACAATAGAACGGACAGAGAAAAACACCTGCAGTTCTATTGTTTACCTAAAGTAGTGACCAACCAGGACTAAACCAGGACTAAACCAGGTCTAAACCAGGACTAAACCAGGACTAAACCAGGTCTACACCAGGACTAAACCAGGACTAAGCCAGGGTGAACAGACAGAGCAATTATCAAAGGAAATGAAACTAGGACTAAACCAGGACTAAACCAGGACTAAACCAGGTATAAACCAGGTCCAAACTAGGACTAAACCAGGACTAAACCAGGTCTAAACCAGGACTAAACCAGGACTAAACTAGGACTAAACCAGGACTAAACCAGGTCTAAGCCAGGACTAAACCAGGTCTAAACCAGGTCCAAACTAGGACTAAACCAGGACTAAACCAGGTCCAAACTATGACAAAACCAGGACTAAACTAGGACTAAACCAGGACTAAACCAGGACTAAACCAGGTCTAAACCAGGACTAAACCAGGACTAAACCAGGTCTACACCAGGACTAAACCAGGACTAAGCCAGGGTGAACAGACAGAGCAATTATCAAAGGAAATGAAACTAGGACTAAACCAGGACTAAACCAGGACTAAACCAGGTCTAAACCAGGTCTACACCAGGACTAAACCAGGACTAAGCCAGGGTGAACAGACAGAGCAATTATCAAAGGAAATGAAACTAGGACTAAACCAGGACTAAACCAGGACTAAACCAGGTCTAAACCAGGTCCAAACCAGGACTAAACCAGGACTAAACCAGGTCTAAACCAGGACTAAACCAGGTCTAAACCAGGACTAAACTAGGACTAAACCAGGGTGAACAGACAGAGCAATTATCAAAGGAATGGAGACTAGGTCTAAACCAGGACTAAACCAGGACTAAACCAGGTCCAAACCAGGACTAAACCAGATCTAAACCAGGACTAAACCAGGACTAAACCAGGGTGAACAGACAGAGAGATTATCAAAGGAAAGAAGGCGACAGCCAAGGCGACAGAGGCGGAAAGATGACGTTCATATCTTAATCTTTGCAAAACGTATTTGCAAAAGCAATATACTCGTACTTAAACACGTTACACATGTTATATAAGTATGTCAACCTTTGCCATCACAATATGTTTGTCTGCAATTTTCTGCACTTTGCGCTCTCGTACCAGCCACAAACAAACTGGTTGTTGCCTCCAGACCAGGGGTCGGCAACCTGCGGCTCTTTGATCCCTCTGATGCGGCTCAGTACGGTGGTCCCTCGTTTATCGCAGTGGTCACGTTCTAAAAATAACTCGCGATAGGCGAAATCTGCGAAGATATTACAGAATGAAACCAAAGATCCCAACCTGTTTTCAGGCCCTAAACATATCGCGTGTATTTCACAGTTCCTCTGACCGAGGCTCTGGAGCTGCTTCGCTGTCGCGGGTTTTGTTGGGTAGAAAACAAACAGCACTTGAGAGTCACACTGTTAGCGATCGAACATTTATATAAATTTGGCTGAATGCATTCTGCCCTGTACAGGAGACACGGAGGAGAAGGACTGACGAATCGGCAAATGTCTACAGTCCTTTAGCCAATCAGGACGCAGAACACAATGCACGTTGATACACTATAAAATTTTTAAAAAATCAGCGAAACAGCAAAAAGTGAACGATATAGCGAGGGACCACTGTATTTGATTAAAATGTATTTTATTTTAGTTTGTTCATTTTCAAAATGTAATTCTATGGCACAAAGGCAAAAAAAACAAAACGTTATATGCATTGTTATTTCATTTTAAATTTCAAAAGGGTTTTGTGGCTCCCAGTGTTTTCTTTACTGTGTGAAACGGGTCCAAATGGCTCTTTGAGTGGTAAAGGTTGCCGACCCGTGCTCCAGACCTTTAGAGCTCTGAAGGTCTTGTGCTGTATCAGGGCTTGGGGAGAAGACCAGGTCGTTGACAATATCGGGATCACTGTCACTGAACATACTTGAATCCATCTCATACGGATCTTCTTGCCCAATTAATTTGAGTTTGTTCATATAACGCTCCTTTTCTTTGGCGTCCAACTTATCTCTATACAGCAGGTCAACTGTGTCAGAAGTTTTGGATTCCGATGTGGAAGTTTTATCGTGAAATTTTGAGGTTTTTCTGCATGGTTGCTTTATAACTTTGAGTGAGCGATATCTCCAACATGGCCGCACATCCGGGTCATGGTCGGACTTTTTGAGTCCGTGAAAACACTCTATATCTAATGCAATTTTAAGTGCTTATCTACAGTATATAGGCAATTTAAAGTGTTTAGAAGCTTAATACTGTTACGGAAGATGAGAAAATGTGATGTAGTACGTTAAGCGCTGCTATATGGTTGCTGGTTTGATTCCCGTAAAAAGTACACAGTATACTTTAGTGTTACCCATGAGCAAAACACTTTCTGCACTGTACATTCTACTTAAAAATACAACACAACCCCAGAAAAGTGAAACCAAGTCTCTCTTTTTATCTCCTTGGAGATATTTCTATGTCTATGGAGGCACTAGTGAAGAAACCAGGACAAGTTACAGGTCGGGTCTGTGCAGAGGCGACCCCAGTCACACTTTAAATTCCAGGCATACTAATAATAATATCGCCATGGAGACAATCAGGTAGCGGCTCATGCGAGAAAAGCTGTAGTGTATGTTTTCTTCTTCCCACTCCTTTTTGGGCAAATGTTTAGTTTTGTTTTTTGTTGTTGTTCTTATTTGAAAAAATTTAAATTGCTTGCGGCCCAAAATAAATAAATAAATAAATCAATAATAATAATAATAATAATACCTTTAAATATATTATGTCATGAGATATATATTAATATTTGAATGTATTATTATTATTATGTAAAAAGGAATATTTACAGAATATTTTACAGATATTTTATTGGAAAAAAAAAAGTGACAATGTTTTTAAATCGCATCAACATTTCCTGGAAGTGTCATAGGTGAATAAATAAAATACCAAGGCGTGCGCACGAGTTATAAGACGTGGGAACGAGCTATAAGGTGTGTGCACGAGTTATAATCACGAGCCTTATAACTCGTGCACATGGGTTATAACTCGTGCGCATGCCTTATAACTCGTGCACACGGGTTATAACTCGTGTGCACACCTTATAACTCGTGTGCTCATCTTATAACTCGTGCGCACGCCTTGTTATTTTATTAATTCACCTATGACACTTCCAGGGCTCAGTACAAAATTTGAAATGTTGATGCGATTTAAAAACATTGTCACTTCTTTTCCAATAAAATATCTGTAAAATATTCTGTTAAAATCAAGAAATCGCATCCGTATTGTTTATAATGGATAAACAATACGGATGCGATTTCTTGATTTTAACAGAATATTAATATAATAACAGAATATTATTGTTTTCGCCGTTAATTGAAATGCAAAAGAACAATCGGAACACGGACCGATGTAATTGCATTTAATTTATTTCTGTAAATCAGACACATAATGCACCTTTAATATCTCTGTACTGTCTCTTGAAATAAAGACTATAATAAAAAGAAAAAAGAAATCGCATCTGCTGATTTTAGTGCGTTTTGACCACGTGGGTTGCCATGTGTGCCGCTGCGTTGCCAGGTTGGCTTAACTTACAGCAGGAAGCGCGCACGGCGGACTGGCCCTTGTTAATGAAATCGCTTTTTGTTATTTACTGCCTCTTGTTAAACCTCCGTCCACACAGCCCCCCTCCCGGTACCCAGGCTTGTGTGCGCCTCGGCTGGGCAGGAGAGGGGGTAAGAGGGGGTAAGAGGGTCCATCCTACGTCCAGGGGTTTTTACGAGCCAGTCTTTATGATATGTATTTAGGGCAATTAGGGAGCAGATATATTGGCTCATTACGCCGGAGCAGGTGCAGGGTAAGTGTGCAGGTTTCATGGCGCGTTTGAAGTCCTCGTGACAGACGCCGGGATGAAAAGAGTTTAGCACGTTTTTAAAAAATCGCACGGGTAGACGGCTGCTACAGGTTGCAGATGGCTCCAGAGGAAATGCAATCAAAACTGGCCGTTAAAGGGCCCGTTTTACGCTATTTTCTGATCTACTTTCTCATCACAAACATACTTAGAGTTGTGTTTAGTTTCATTTGTTTATTTAACACACAAACCCTGCAGATTCAAACTGAAAACACTGTTCCTCCTTGTGATGTCATGTGGTAATACAGGAAGTGCCCCATTGTGGTTTTAAACTCCACACACCTGAACTGAACAAACGGTAAATGGCAGCTGTTAACTTGAAAACAACCACTGCGTGACATCACAAGGTGGAGAGGAGCGTTTTGAGCTTTGGACAGACTAATAAAAAAGTTAAAAACAATACAAAACTGCAACTGGAAGGGCTTCAAGGCATAAAGAACACCACACAAAAGAGAAAACAACTCTAAAAGAATACAAAATAAAATAAAATGTTGACTTTATTTAAATATGTGATAGCATTTCTATACATATTCACATTTAAATGTATTATTTTTTTATGTTGATCAAAAGCATATGTTAATTTAACTGAAAATATTTGGAATAGTTGGAATAACGTGTCAGGTTCTACATTCCCTTTAACCTCTTTGGCGATAACTTAGGTCGTTTTCACACTTGCCTTGTTTGGTTCGTTTAAAACGATCCAGAGTTCGTTTGCTCCTTTGATTCGGACCTTTTGGGCTGCTGTGAATAAAAACCAAAAATCTCGATCCGGAGCAAACAAGCGAACCGAGACTGATCAAAAAGCTCGGTCTCGGCACGAACTCTGGTGCGGTTCGTTTGAGGTGAGAATGCAGACTGGACTCGATCCGACACAAGTTGGCTTTTTTTACTTAACGAGCTCCCGTCGTATGTCGAGCATTATGGGAAACCGAGGCTTACAAAACAAAACGAAACTTACGAGGCTTACTTACGTTTTGCGTGAAGAGCAAGAGTCACAACTTGATGCGCACATGAGCGTTGCCCTCCGTAGCCGTCTTGCCCTGTGTCTTCGTCGTTTGTAAATTGTAAAATAGTGTAAACCTCACGATGCTGCTCAAACATTTGTGCGAACTGTAAAAACTGAGCAAACCATATCGCTATGACGACATTGAAAACAGCACGTAACGCCGCGATTCTCCTCCTTCACGTATTTGGACACAGCTCATTTCTGTCCAATGGCTGAGCGACCTCAGCACACGTGGTTTAGTTTACAGATGTTGGTCCACTTACAAAAAAAGTGCAGTGTGAAAGCGAACCACACCAAAATTTAAATAAAAAAAAAATAAAAAATTGGTTTGGCCCAAAGCAAGTGAACTATTGGACTTTCCTGGTGTGAACACACCCTTAAAGGGATATGCCACCCCCAGGTCAAATTTGGGCATCTCCCCACAGTCCAGAGACTAAAATAAGTGGTGGAAAGCGTTTTCCTGCTCACCCAGCCATTGTCCGAGTCTGTCGCCACTGACCGCCGCGGTATCTGGTGCTCCTCCGCCTTAGACTGGAGTCTAATGGCGCCAGAGACAGATTTCGGCCAAAAGGAATTAATTTGCTCGATGCGTTTCCCAATTACTTTGTGTGTAGTGCGCATTCATATCGAGTGCAAATAAATGTGCAAATCAACACGGAGAGCTTGCCTTGGTCATTTTGGGTGGGAACTATTTTCCAGTGCGGAAGAATACAGCCGTATCACGCACCACGTTGTGCAACAGGGGAACTCCCTTCCCGGTGCGTAACTGGGATTACCCTGGCAGCGTGCTGCGTGATACGGCTGTATTCTTACGCACTGGAAAATAGTTCCCACCCAAAATGACCAAGGCAAGCTCTCCGTGTTGATTTGCACATTTATTTGCACTCGATATGAATGCGCACTACACAGAAAGTAATTGGGAAACGCATCGAGCAAATTAATTCCTTTTGGCCGAAATCTTTCTCTGGCGACGTTAGACTCCAGTCTAAGGCGGAGGAGCACCAGATACCGCGGCGGTCAGTGGCGACAGACTGGGACAATGGCTGGGTGAGCAGGAAAACGCTTTCCACCACTTATTTTAGTCTCTGGACTGTGGGGAGATGCCCAAATTTGACCTGGGGGTGGCATATCCCTTTAAAATCAATTCCATTTGCAGATTTTTAGTCCAATTTTCATACGCTTATAAGGATTTTCCCCATTCATACACTTGTTAAGTTGCCCAAGGACACAACAACAGTATTCATCTATGGGAGCTGGAATCACCTCTACCAATGAAATTATGTTTATGTTAATTCGAATTATCTGCCTTCAGATCAGCGGACAAACACTCCACCGACTGAGCTACTGCCGCGCCACTGTTTTTACGCCGTCGGTCGATGTGGGGAATCCCTGGAGTAATATTTATCCAGACACGGTAAGAAACCTGTCTCCCGCATAAACAAGTTGAACTTAAAAACAATCTGATTTAATATCTGAGGCGAGAACAAGTGCGGAGTACAGAGGGGAGGAAACTGGCATTCAACACCGCAACGATTTGACCTCTCCTCTATCCACTGACACAGGAAGTTAAACAGAAACACGGACAATTACAGGAAGTGCCCGATTCCAAATAAGGAAGTCGTGCCCAGAATGAAACTGTAAAGCACATAGCACCATCAATAATTTATTAACACTACAATTTAACTTCTATTTCCTTTGGTCGGACAATGAGACAGAGAGGGGGCAGCAGTATTAGTAGTATTACAATCTTAAGGTGACTATACTGGATTTTTAAAATGTATTTCAGCAAAACTGCCTCAGAGACCAATGCAAAATGATCAGTTTTTTCTGTTTTTACTACTTATAGGTTTGTGTTTGGGCAAAAGGAACATTTTTGCTTGAGTCTGTAAACTACTGACAACATTTGCCCCAAATTCCAAGTAAAAATATTATCGTTTAGAGTGGTCTCTTAGTTTTTTCCAGAGCTGTATAGAGTTCAGGAATCAGGATGTACGTTGTTAGCATGATAGTTGTTGTTAGAATTACAGTGATGGTTTCATTCATTCTGCTGTTTTCCACTCCGTGTCCCAGGTCTGTGCATCACTCTGTCGCTTTTCCTGTTTTCTTACTACTACTACTACTACTACTACTACTACTACTACTACTACTACTACTAGTACTACTACTACTAGTACTACTACTAGTACAACAACAACTACTACTACTACTAGTACAACAACAACAACAACTACTACTACTACTACTACAAGTACTACTACTACTAGTACAACAACTACTACAAGTACTACTACTACTAGTACAACAACTACTACAAGTACTACTACTACTACAAGTACTACTACTACTAGTACAACAACTACTACAAGTACTACTACTACTACAAGTACTACTACTACAAGTACAACAACTATTACTACTACTACTACAAGTACTACTACAACAACAACTACTACTACTACTACTACAAGTACTACTACAAGTACAACAACAACTGCTACTACTACTACAAGTACTACTACAAGTACAACAACAACAACAACTACTACTACTACTACTACTACTACTACTACTAGTACTACTACTAGTACTACTATTACAACTACAACAACTACTACAAGTACTACTACAAGTACAACAACAACAACTACTACTACTACAAGTACTACTACAAGTACAACAACAACAACAACTACTACTACTAGTAGTACTACTATTACAACAACTACTACTACTACTAGTACTACTATTACAACAACTACTACTACAAGAACAACAACTACTACAACAACAAGTACAACTACAACAACTAGAACTACTACTACTACAACAACAACTACTACTACTACTACAAGTACTACTACTACTACAACAACAACAACTACTACTACTACTACTACAAGTACAACAACTACTACTACTACTACAAGTACTACAACAACAACAACAACTACTACTACAAGTACTACTACAACAACAACAACAACAACAACAACTACTACTACTACTACTACTACAACTACTACTACTACTACTCCTACTACTAATAATAATGTCATTTTGAAGACACACACACATCTTTTTACAAGTCTATGCAACATGACCTCGCAACCACAACCAGCCCTCACTCACAGCCCACATTCAGCAGGCATGGAAGGAGAAGTGTCTTGCCCAAGGACACAACCACACAACAACACAATACACACTGGGATTAAACCAACTCTGATTTTACGCAAGGGCAAAAATAGTTAAGTGTCTTGCCCAAGAACGTTAATACGCACGAGTTGGAGCTGGGATTGAACCACCAACGTTTTTGTAGAATGGGACCCAGAGTGATTCAAAGCAGACTTTTTTCCGCGGTACATTTTCCTTTGTTTGCCACGCGTGCCCTGCTCTGCGTCAAGTGAATGGTGAACCCTGATGTCCCTCACTCTTTAATGTAACAGCAGTGGACAGACACGAAGCAGAACGTGTCAGCTACGTCTACTGTCATCATGTACACGACTCTTCACGTATTTGGAGCCTGTACTCGTACTCGATATGATGGAACTTCACTGAGACCTAAACTTCATAGTTAAAGCGGCCGTATTACAGTATTTTCTGTGTTCTAATGTTGTTTCCTCATCATGAACAGACCTGGAGCTGTGTTTTGTTTCATTCACACACGTTTAAAACGCACAAACCCTGCAGATTTAGCCTCGTTTCTCCAACTGTTTTTAAACTCCATACAGTAGTAACAGTAGTAACCCCAGTCCATACACCTTCACTAGAATCATTTGGATCATTTCAGATTTGGAATTTCCAATTTCTACTGAACAAAAGATTATCGTGCGGAACCCGGGAGAGCTCAGGGAAAAATCTTTTTGGAGGGGTGGCAAGAAAGCATGCGCTCACTTTGCAAAGCGTGCCCTCCTTTTATTAAGTCGCGCGTTCGTGTAAGTAGAGCGTGCTCTCAGTTTACTAAATCGCGCGCTCGTTTAAATATAACGTGCGCTCGTTTACCTAAATCGTGCACCCTGGTTTACTAAATCGTGCGCTCGCTGTATGAAGTCGTGCCCTCGTCTATCTAAAACGTGCTCTTGTTTAAATTTCAAAATGTGTACACGAGATGTATAAAACGTGTGCTCGTTTTGAAATCGTGGCCACGCTTTAGTAAATTGCGCTCTCGAGGTTTATAACGTGGGCACGACTCAATTTTACTGAGCGCACAGTTTTAGTAAGACGACTCCACGATTTAGGTAAACGAGCGTACGCTCTATTTACACGGACGCGCGACTTAATAAAACAAGGACGCGATTTCACAAAACGAGGACACGTTTGCAAAGTGAGCGCACGCTTTATTGACACCCCCCAAAAAAGATTTTCTGTGAGTCTTTACGGCAGGGTTACCAAACTTTTTTCCCTAGGGGCCACATTATCTCTCCTGACTGTGACGGGGGGCCGGGTAGGCCGTATAACAGAATTGTATGACCAAAATGACCACCAGCAGGCCTCATGACTAGCCTGGTACAGCCACCCACAAAACTATTTCAACACAGAATTCCTGGCACATATTTGTTTATTGTTACTAGTGGTTTGCAAAAGTAGTAAGTACTTCACACTTTGTTTTAAATTTAAATACCTCAGATATTCCATTTATTTATTTTCTAATAACAATAACATTAAAGTTAAGAAATATCAAGGAAAGAAACATCTGCTGAATGACACTAGCAAAGAAGACATTTTAGGTAGACCTGTTGATATTAACAATGATAATATTGATAACAGTTGTATTAAAGGAAAATGTATGTTTTTTTTTACAATCTGAGCCTTCTTTCGGCAATAAAACAAGTAGTTTTACTCACCCATAGCAGTTTGCTGTCAATTGGAGCAGTATCGCAGAACTTATGTTGAGCCGTTCTGTTCTACTAATGATCCCGTATCCGTTAGCGTGAGTGCTCGGGGCACTGATTTGCGGTGTCCAAATAACACAAACTTTAGCACATTTCAAATCACAGAAGATCGCTGTGTCAGGGTAGACTTTAAGTAGATTCCAAAACGGCCTGAAACCCGATATCGCAACAGAAAAGTAAAGTTCAGAGCGGTGTTAGCTTCTTTCAAACTAGCGGTGTTTACAAAACAGCTGAGTTCACGCATGCGCACTGTCCTCTCTGATGACGTCATCAAATGAAACTATAGCTGGATATCAGGTTTCAGGCCGTTTTGGAATCCACTAAAAGTTTACCCTGGCACAGCGATCTTCTGTGATTTGAAAAGTGCTAAAGTTTGTGTTATTTGGACACCGCAAAGTAATGCCCCGAGCACTCACGCTAACGGATACGGGATCATTGGTAGAACAGAACGGCTCAACATAAGTTCTGCGATACTGCTCCAATTGACACCAAACTGCTATGGGTGAGTAAAACTACTTGTTTTATTGCCGAAAGAAGGCTCAGATTGTAAAAAAACGTTAATTTTCCTTTAATAATAATTGTGTGCAGCACTTGACAAAAGTCAAATAAATAGGCCTATAAAATAAACACATTTTAAAAAATTGACGGCCAATTCAGTGGCAAATACGTCTTTAATATGTAATTATATAACTATAAATACTTCATATAAATATCATTTTTAACAACAGAATACAAGATGCATTACAAAAAGTCATTTATAAAAATAGGCCATGACAACTTTTGCAAATTGCCTCATAGGGCCAGGTCAAGTGGTGGGAGGCAGAGGGGCTGGTCAAAGGGGTGTGGTGGGCCTTAGTTTGATGACCCCTGCTTTATGGGCTCCGTATTATAGGTAGCCGTTATCTTGAAAACCACTTCATGACATCACAAGGTGGAACAGAGTATTCTACCCCTGCTTTGGTCTCCCTATATGGTCTTTTTCTATTTCAAAATGTTAAATATTCTCCATTTTGGATAACCGTTCATTAAATATTATTAAAACGTATCCTCCATCCATCCATTTTCTTCCACTTATCCGGGGCCGGGTCACAGGGGCAACAGTCTAAGCAGGGACTCCCAGACTTCCTTCACTCCGGACACTTCCTCCAGCTCCTCCGGGGACACCCAAAAGGCGTTCCCAGGCCAGCCGGGAGACATAGTCCCTCCAGTGTGTCCTGGGTCTTCCCTGGGGCCTCCTCCCATTGGGACGTGCCAGAAACAGCGTTTAGCTTTACCATGACAACAAAACTCTGGTCTCTGAGAGTTACGTGTGCTGCTTCTAAACTCAGTATTGCAATGAAAAATCAGGTACAGCACCTTTAACCCTTTTCTGTAGCCTAATTAGACGAGTTATTATCTGCAAGTTATTATCCTTGCGGGTGTTGGCAGTTCAATTCCCGTCTGTGCACGTGTTGTCAGTTACAAACAGCTGATCCGGAGTAGTAAAGTAGTAGTAATCGTAGTAGTTTTTTAGTTTATTTTAAATTAAGCTTTGCACAAATGATTTATATCTTTGTTTTCCCTTATACAGATATGATTCAAACATCTCCCTCGACCAAAGCAAAACATCTATAAACAGTTCCGTCTTGCTCTGGCTTGTTTCAACACTTTCAGGGCGATTGGAGTTTGACTGGGGCGTGTGTCGATCAGACGCCCGCCGCACACGTTAAGCCAGCGGCGGTGATGTTAGCCAGGTCTGGGACGATAATCCCACCGCTCTGGAGGTACGTGCCTGCTAGCATCGTGTATTAGCCTGTAGCTGCTCTAATTCTACTGAACAGGACTACAGAGGCCACCTGTGAGCCTGGGGTGAAGAAAAAAAACACGGAAACTTTAAAAATACACTGGATATTGATCATATTGATGGTAAAAGTGCATTGTTTAAAGGTGCAAATGGTTTTCTCCATGGAGATGTCATTGCTTTGTCTGGATTGTTTCTTCATACGGTTTTCTATCTTCATGGAGACCAAACCAACTCTTGCAACATTTTCACATGATTTTACTTCACATCATTTATAAAAAACCTCTTTTTCTAGCATATTCTTGAGGCTTACAATTATAATTAAAGTCTAATTTCAATTCTAATTCCGCTCCCTCGACATACTAGACAGTTAAAGATGAGGTATTAACTGCTAACTTATTTAGATCACAATGTTACCGTTGATTGTTTTGAAAATGCTATATTCACCCAAAACATATTTAATCAGTTTCATTTACTTTTTTCATGGTCTGAGTCCCCCCCTCCCTTTGCTCTCTGGGCTAAGTCACCCCCCGTTCATCACAAAACACTCTGGATGCTTTTCAGTAATAAAACTACAGCAAAAGTTTGTGAAGTTGTAGTGTATTTTTTTGTATTTTGCTTTTGTATATCTGTGAAAAATACCTGTGGATGACTAAACTGGGAAATCCCAGGCTGCTTTCGTTCGTTCCGATCTGAAAGACAGCCTGGCAACTAGGCTAAGTGAGCTCTCCTGATTTTGGGAGCCAATCAGAGAGCGGGGAGGGGTGGAAAGACGTTGACGCGTACAAACAGAAACTTGTAGTTTGAACTGACAACTGACATGATTGGCTATGGGCTACGTATACGCCAAATGACAGACATTCGTAACGCCCAATAAACGGCTGTTGGCGATCATAAACCACACCTCCGCTACGAGATATTCAGTAGTTGGCTATATCACTTGTGATATGGTCTGGTGTAAACCAGGCAAGTGGATGACTGAGATTAAGGAGGGTTTGAATATGGCCTGGGAGAGATCGCTAGATTACTCAAACATGCACGGATGACATCCTAAAACCTCTTCAGGCACGTTTTTGATGCGAGAACAACGTTATAACAAGGTAGAAAGCTCCAAAAAGCTGATTTTGCTCTCTAAAATATATAAATAAAAACATTTCCCTTGTGGATCAATAAAGTTTGTCTGAGTCTAAGTCCAAACCAGGCCAAGTTACAGGTCAGATCTATGGATATTGCTTGTTTTTCAAGGTATTTTTGAGCTATAAAACCACCTGTAGTTGAATAAATGTGAGGCAGAGCTGTTTAAAATTGTGGAAAATTACAGACAGAGCAATGACGTATCCGTAGAAACAAGCAGGTGACGGACCTCCAACCAAAAAGTTACACATTACACCTTTAAAGGCCATGCTAGCACTTTTTTTTTTTTAATCTGTTATAATGATAACAGGAGAAGTTCAATTTGTCAACTGGACAAAGTTTGTTTGGTTGAAAACGTTTCGCCGCTCATCCGAGAGGCTTCGTCAGCTCTAATAAGAATACTGGTAAGACACTTGCTTATATCTTGCTGTATAATATCTTGCTGTATAATCTGTTATAATGCTAATATGCCAGTAACATGCACTTCCAGTTAAACGATTTTGTTGTTGTAAGGATGCACTATGTAACTTTTCTAGTCTCCACAGAGATGTTATAAAAAGTCCCACAGTTTGCATTAAGTCGGGTCAGATCTGTGGAGAGGAGAGCTCACACCAAACGTCAGTGTTGCATTTTCCTCCACGACATTTGCGTTACATTTGCAGCCGGACTCGCCGTCCCTCAGCCTGCGTGGACGCCTTTTGACACCCATCTAAACCGCCCTCGCCCAGAAGGGTTGAGACTTGCCAGGACGCGAGATCCAATAAAACTCGATGGCGGTAAAAGTGGCGGAGAGCTGGAGAGTTTAGCGGGCGGCGGAGGAAGAGGGCGATTTGACTGCAGGATAAAGCATTGTTTCGTTTGTGCGCCGAGAGCTGACGTTTCGCAGGTTTTTGGCTCCCGTTCAGAAGTGCGAACACAATACGTCTATTGAGATGTCGACTCGCCAACGCGCTGGGCGAGCTTTAGCGCCTCCAGCTAACACCTCATGCAGCTACAGGCGGCCACACACGCCCTACTGCTACTTTCACTTTGCCTGTTTCCAGTGACGTGCGGCTGTAAACACTGATGAAAACGATTGATTACAGATTGAAGTATTGCCCTTCGTACACTAAACTGTTCATTGGTTCTCCTTATTTCACATATTGTGTTGAAGTGTGGGCGAACACTTACCAATGTACAGTTCATTTATTGATTATGTTACAAAAACGAGCTTTGCAAATCATCCATAAAGTTGTATTTTTAGAACACGCCCATGAATGTTTTTTTTTACTATATAAAAGCTATATTCTAGTTATTATTATTTAGTGTCTATATTCTAGTTATTATTATTATTTAGTGTCTATATTCTAGTTATTATTATTATTTAGTATCTATATTCTTGTTATTATTATTATTTAGTGTCTATATTCTTGTTATTATTATTATTTAGTGTCTATATTCTAGTTATTATTATTATTTAGTATCTATATTGTTGTTAATATTATTATTTAGTGTCTATATTCTAGTTATTATTATTATAGTGTCTATATTCTAGTTATTATTATTATTTACTGTCTATATTGTACTTATTATTATTTACTGTCTATATTCTTGTTATTATTATTATTTAGTGTCTATATTCTAATTATTATTATTATTATTATTATTATTATTATTATTATTATTATTATTTAGTGTTTTATGTTCGCACCTTATCACCAAGACAAGTTCCTGGTCTGTGAATTGTGTTCACTTGACAATGGCAATAAAAGTCTTTCTGATTCTGATTTTTATTCAATCCAAGCTCCTAAAGATTCCCGAACTTGTAAAATATTACACACTGATAAAATGATTTAAAGCGTTCAACATTTTACTACCAAGTAATCTACAAAACTTGTTCAAAATAGTCGTTTTTTAAATCACTTGTGGCTTAATTTTTTCCTCTGCAGATTTTTGTTTAACTCTTGCAACATTTTCACATGATTTTACTTGACGTCATTTATAAAAACCTCTTTTTCTAGCATATTCTTGAGGCTTACAATTATAATTAAAGTCTAATTTCTATTCTAATTCCACTCCCTCGACATACTACACAGTTAAATATGAGGTGTTAACTGCTAACATATTTAGATTACCTTTTATTTAATCAGTTTCATTTACTTTTTTCATGGTCTGAGTCCCCCCTCCCTTTGCTCTCTGGGCTAAGTCACCCCCCGTTCATCACAAAACACTCTGGATGCTTTTCAGTAATAAAACTACAGCAAATCGCGTCAGGTTTGTGAAGTTGTAGTGTATTTTTTTTGTATTTTGCTTTTGTATATCTATGAAAAAATACCTGTGGATGACGGAGGTTAAGGACGGTTTGAATATGGCCTGGGAGAGATCGCTAGATTGCTCAAACATGCACGGATGACATCCTAAAACCTCTTCAGGCACGTTTTTGATGCGTCATAACAAGGTAGAAAGCTCCAAAAAGTTGATTTTGCTCTCTAAAATATGCAAGTTTAAACAATTTCTCTTGTGGATCAATAAAGTTTGTCTGAATCTAAGTCTAAAAAGGTAGTATTTCAGAGTTTACGATTTCAGCTACACATGCCCCGTGTTTGGAAATGGGGGATGTTGGAACTATCTGGAGGTCTGGAAGTGTGTGGAAGTGTCCATGGGAGCGCCGCACACATCTGGTCTGTGTTAGGTCTATATTAAGTGTGTGTCAGTGGTCCAGGCCCGGCTGATGGCTATCAATCTCCCCCAGTAATGTGAGGGGAGAGGGGGCGGGCGGGAGGCTGGGGGACCCCCCTGAGAGCGGGGCTAATGGGGAGACGGATGCATTAAGACGAGGCCTGTGGCGGAGACGGGCCCCACGGCGGAGCTGCGCGGGGAGGCCCAGGGACTTGTTATGACTTGGGTGAAGGTGTGAGGAATATGAAAGAGATTTGATAGTGCGACAGTCAAGAGCGGAGAGAGGGAGTACGGGTTATGCATACATCACCACTAGATGCCGCCAAAAAGAGCATATTTTGAGTATTTTTTATTTATCCTCCTGGGACCTGAAGAAAAAAGTGTATTTCAATTTTTTTTATTTTTTTTGTGTGATTTTCTATTTGGAGGTAAATGAACACCTTAGCATTTACATTTCGTTTATTTTATTTTTATTCATAATGTTGTAACGTGCCCTCTGTAATGGACTCTAATAGTGTTGAATTCATGTGAAGTTAACAACCTGACAAAAACACGTTTTTTTGATGACCAACGTCTCTGACAAGCTTCTACAGACACCTGAAAACGTTTTTAGACTCCCTTATAATTTCTTATTTATTTATTTATTTATTATATTATTATTTATGTATTGATCTAGTTTAGACCTGGTTTAGACCTGGTTTAGACCTGGTTTAGATCTGGTTTAGATCTGGTTTAGACCTGGTTTAGATCTGGTTTAGACCTGGTTTAGATCTGGTTTAGATCTGGTTTAGACCTGGTTTATTGGTTCAGATCTGGTTCAGATCTGGTTCAGATCTGGTTTAGATCTGGTTTAGACCTGGTTTAGACCTGGTTTAGACCTGGTTTAGACCTGGTTTAGATCTGGTTTAGATCTGGTTTAGACCTGGTTTAGATCTGGTTTGGATCTGGTTTAGACCTGGTTTAGATCTGGTTTAGATCTGGTTTAGACCTGGTTTAGATCTGGTTTGGATCTGGTTTAGACCTGGTTTAGATCTGGTTTAGATCTGGTTTAGATCTGGTTTAGTCCTGGTTTAGTCCTGGTTTAGACCTGGTTTAGATCTGGTTTAGATCTGGTTTAGACCTGGTTTAGTCCTGGTTTAGATCTGGTTTAGATCTGGTTTAGATCTGGTTTAGATCTGGTTTAGACCTGGTTTAGATCTGGTTTAGATGTGGTTTAAACCTGACTCAAATTTAGTTCATACTTGGTTTAGACCTGGTTTAGACCTGGTTTAGACCTGGTTTAGACCTGGTTTAGATCTGGTTTAGATCTGGTTTAGACCTGGTTTAGATCTGGTTTGGATCTGGTTTAGACCTGGTTTAGACCTGGTTTAGATCTGGTTTAGACCTGGTTTAGATCTGGTTTGGATCTGGTTTAGACCTGGTTTAGATCTGGTTTAGACCTGGTTTAGATCTGGTTTGGATCTGGTTTAGACCTGGTTTAGATCTGGTTTAGATCTGGTTTAGATCTGGTTTAGATCTGGTTTAGACCTGGTTTAGTCCTGGTTTAGATGTGGTTTAGATGTGGTTTAAACCTGACTCAAATTTGGTTCATACTTGGTTTAGACCTGATTTTCTCCTGGTTTAGTCCTGTTTTGTCTCAGTTTATTCCTGATTTAGTCCTGGTTTAGTCCTAGTTGAGACCTGGTTTATTTATGTATGTATTTATTTATCATAGCGCAGCCACAAACTAGAGTGTATCTCTGAAAACTTAAAAGATCGACTGGTTAATTCAATGTCCACTATAAAGGACACAAAATAATGGGCCGGGTCTCAGGAAGATATGGCAAAAGGAGAAATTCAATTTGTCGACTGGACAAAAGTTTATTTGGTCGAACTCGTTTCTTCTGCTTCTTCAGTTCTGGTCAGACGCTGGTGGACACTGCCTATATCTGCCTGAAGGGGGCTCTAACTACAATGAAATGACTCTGAGACTACCACACCTACTTGTTTACACTTTGTGTTAGTTAGGTGGGCCTGTTAGATCTGCAGTGGGAGTGGAGTGTGGGTCTTGTTAGCAGAACCATTCAGGACCATAATGGTGTTTTCACACCTCTGGACCTGACCTGCTGCCCTATTGTTTTCTTTGTTTTGATTTAGGTTTAAGGATAGAGTCTGAGACCTCCATTTCTGTTCAAGGAAGGATTCTCTTTCTTGACAAAAATAACCTCTTTAGCTCCCCTCTCAAAGCAGTTCTTTTCTCTGGCCAATACCTGGACCTCACTGTCCTCAAAGGAGTGGCCCGTGGCTTTTAGGTGGAGATGTACGGCAGACTGAGGTCCTTTTAGGTGGAGATGTACGGCAGACTGAGGTCCTTTTAGGTGGAGATGTACGGCAGACTGAGGTCCTTTTAGGTGGAGATGTACGGCAGACTGAGGTCCTTTTAGGTGGAGATGTACGGCAGACTGAGGTCCACTCTGGCTCTCTCGTCTGTGTTGGTACATCCTCTTGTGAAGTGTCTGTTTTGTTTCTCCAGTGCAGCGCTCACTGCAGTCTTCATGGAGTACACCACATTGCTTTGTTTGTGGCTATTTCTTTTGTTTAAATATTACGTCAATTTCCTTTTTCACTTTTTTTAAAACAGCAAGGTAGTACAATAAGACACAATGCATCTAGAGACAATGCAGCTGATGTGTCGTTGGGCAAGACACTTCACCCCAACTTATCAGTATACTTCTTTTCATGACTTTTGAAGCCTTCATCGCATTATTTACATCTGAAATCTGGTGCCTGGATTTAAAAAGCTTCCTGATTGGTCAATGCTTCCTGTTGTAGGAGGGGATATTAACAGTAGGCAGAGTTAAGAACAAGACTAAAAAGCAAAAAAAAAAGCACATACTCCCCCTTAAACGTAACTTTTCTGGAACCCTCGGGCATTAAACTTGTCTATCTTATGTTTATTTATTTATGTAATGAAATACCGGTGTTTATATGGACCAAAAGAGAAAAAAAAGAAAAAAAACTTTCACCTGCTTGTCATGGAGATACACCACCGGTTAAAAGTTTCTTCTACATTTTCATGATTATTTTCATTGTAGATTCTCATTGAAGGCATCAAAACTATGAATGGACATATATGGTGAGTAGTAACCAAAAATACACTAAAAATAACTCAAAACCTGATTAAAATAATAATAATAAAAGTAGACACCCTTTGCTTTGGCACCTGCTTTGCACTTTCAGCATTTCTTGAGTCTGACTTCTTGACTCAGCTGTGAAGTGAAAAATTTCAGGAGACTTCATCATATTGACAGAAGGCCAAGGGTTTGTCAACAAAGCAAAGGGTGGCTACTTTCAGGATTTTCAGAAACTTTATTTGATTACCTGCCACCTGCTTTTTCATTTATGTTTCTTCTTTATTCCCATGATTATTCTCGAACAGACATGTGTAGAATGTAAAAAAATAAACTCAAAACAATGCCACCCTTTGCTTTGTTCACTGCGTTGCACTTTTGGTATTTCTTGACTCTGACATGGCACAGGCGGGAAGTAAAAAAACATTTCAGGAGACTTAAAGAATATCAGTGAGAAAAGGCCAAGGGTTTGTCAACAAAGCAAAGCGTGGCTAATTTCAGGATTTGCACAAACAGCTCTAGAAAAATAAAGAGACCACTGCATTTTTTTCTGAAATTAGCATCTCTACATGTATTGCAGCCATTCCATTCCAGCGTCTGTTGAGTTCCAACACAAACACAAAGCTGAACAAGAATAAACCACCAATTATTCATCAATCAACAACGATCACACAACAATGCTACAAGGAATGCAAGAAATCGTTACTTCTCCACAATAATCACCAACCACAAAAATAATCCAAAAGTTCTTTCCTGAATCATTGAAAACATTTTAAGCCCCCGATGCTAACGCGTTTTACTTCTTTCTTTTTTTTTCCCTCTTGGCAGCAAGAAGGTTCGGGTCGCCCGGGCCTTTCTGTGTGGAGTTTGCATGTTCTCCCCGTGTCTGGGTGGGTTTCCTCCGGGCACTCCGGTTTCCCCCACCAACCCAAACATGCTCCAGGTAAAATCCTCCAGCTGAGGTCCTGACCAAACCTAAACAACAAAATCATGGGGATGGTCCCCGGGTCAAATGCAGAAACAATTTCTCCTGTGTGAGATCAATAAAAGTCAATCTTCTAATCCTTAATCACTGTAAGGTGCTTTGTGCTACATTTTGTATGAAAAGCGCTTTATAAATAATGTTTGATTGATTGATTTATACTTTAGTTCTTGCACCAGGAGTGGAATAAAGTCACCCAAGAACAATGTGAAAGACTGGGACTAAACCAGGTCTGAACCAAGACTAAACCAGGTCTAAACCAGGACTAAACCAGATCTGAACCAAGACTAAACCAGGTCTAAACTAGGACTAAACCCGGTCTGAGCCAAGACTAAACCAGGTCTAAACTAGGACTAAACCCGGTCTGAGCCAAGACTAAACCAGGTCTAACCTAGGACTAAACCAGATCTGAACCAAGACTAAACCAGGTCTAACCTAGGACTAAACCAGATCTGAACCAAGACTAAACCAGGTCTAAACTAGGACTAAACCAGGTCTGAACCAGGGCTAAACCAGGTTAAAACAGGAACTAAACCAGGTCTAAACTAGGACTAAACCAGGTCTAAACTAGGACTAAACCAGGTCTAAACTAGGACTAAACCCGGTCTGAACCAAGACTAAACCAGGTCTAAACTAGGACCCAAGAACAATGTGACAGACTTGTGGAGAGCATGCCAAGACACATGAAAGCTGTGATTAAAAATAAGGGTTATTGCACCAAATATTGATTTGTGAACTCTTCTTAAGTGTAAACATTAGTATTATGTTGTTTTAAAATGAATTTGATCTTGTTTCTTTGCGTTGTTTGAGGTCTGAAAACATGGATCTTTTTTTGTTATTTTGACCATTTGTCATTTTCTGCAAATAAATGCTCTAAACGATAATATGTTTATTTGGAATTTGGGGGAAATGTTGTCAGTAGTTTATAGACTCAAACAAAAATGTTCCTTTGGCCCAAACACATACCTATAAGTAGTAAAAACAGAAAAACTGATCATTTTGCAGTGGTCTCTTATTTTTTTTCCAGAGCTGTACGTATATAAAAAAATGTTTGTTTCTGTTCACCACATAATTTAATTTATCTTGCCTTCTGTATGTGTTTAAAACAACACTGAATGAGACTTTACTGGTAGGGTAATTGACTTGATTATACAGTGGTTTATGTAGTGAAAAGAGCCATCACATCAGCGCTTATTTGACAAGTATTACCCTTTCAAACAGCAACCTCTTCCCGTTCTGTCTCCTAAATTATCTTTACAAGACAAACTGGTGTAATTAAAACACTATCTACCCATAAATCAGCTGTAACCAGGGAGCTCCCGGCGGACGGCGAGAAGAGAGAGAGAAAAAGCGAATCGGAGAGCGGGAGGGAGTGAGATAAATGGCTGTCGACAAGAGCTACTCCTCTGTGTCAGCTCCCAGATAGCCACGCTGACAATGTTTAGACACCCCATTAGCGGTGTCATCCATCTAAAAGGCCCAGCGTGCAGCCCCGGAGGAGACGAGACGAGAGGAGAGAGGGAAGACGAGGGAGGGAGGAAGAGGAGGACAACGAGGAGGAGGAGGGGATGGGACATAACACTTTATTACCGAGATACTGTCAGGCTACATCCTCTGCGTGTTACTGCTCATCACGCTGCGTCGCCCACGGATTCGCCCGACATTTATCTCCGCAAGCAGCCGGAGAGTAAAAGGGTTTGGAGATGGAGAGAGAGAGAGGGATGAGAGAGGGATGAGAGAGGGATGGGAGAGGGATGGTAGGCGGGGGAGCACCAGCAGTGATAAAAGGATAATGGAGAGATGCCGCGAGTATCGATGTAGTACTTAGGTCGGTGCACTAACACTGTCAGTTCCAATTGAATAAAGATCTAAATGAAGAGTTAAAGGGGCGCTGTGGAACTTTTCCAGCGGAGGGAGCAGAGACGGACAAGAGAACGCCAGCAGTGATAAAGAGATAATGGAGAGATGCCGTGAGAACGGAGTTGTTATGTCGATATTCTAACAATGTTTGAAAGAATTCAGTTATTTAAAAAACTACAACAATCACATACAAGTCGCATTTAATCGGAAATGGGAACGACCTCGCAAAAAAAAATCAGAATTGAGCATTAAGCCCTGCAGTCTGAACGTAGCCATAGACCAGTGCTTCTCAATTATTTTCTGTGATGCCCCCCCCCCCCCAGGAAGAAGAAAAAATTTCACGCCCCCCTCCCTGCGCGCAACTATTCTAGAAAATTGTTATTAGTACACCTATGCATAACACTGTATCCTTTTATTAACATTAAAAACAAAAGAAAGAAACTTCCAACAAAGACTGCACTGTCTTTTTGCACTGAGGACTCAAATATTAATGTGTTTTTAATGCAGCTTTGCGCACATTTGTTTACGTTTTACAGAAACGAAACTTAAAACCACCTCATTTGCATAAACTAAAAACGCTGGGGGGAAAAAAAACTCTCTCCTTGTGCTACTGATGCGTCAGCTTCTGTCGGACTAAAGGACACGACTCAGTGGAATATACGTGTTTTTTCTGTGACAGAGGATGTTCTGCTGATGGTGAGTCTGTTCTGTATGTCGCGTATTTAAGGTTGCCGGCCCCTGCCCCAGAGCGACAATGAGAGCGCCACTGCCAACTACTGTTGTTGATGTGCAATTACACTTAGTTCTAGTACAGTACGGCAAAAAAGCATGTTTCCCAGGGTCACGCGCGAGAAAAGCGTATAATGTGTGTGGTGAGGCATTTACAGCCTTAAAACATGTAGAATAATTGTAAAATATAAAGTTGTCCTACTTCGCGTATTTCTCTTATTGCGGGTTATTTCTGGAACATAACCCCCGCGATAAACAAGGGATTACTGTACTTCTTGACTATCTTAGCAGGTCAACGGTTCTTCTGATCTTAAGCATTTCATTGTATTGTTGACCTTGTGTTGATCCTGCATATGACAAATAAACAATCTTGAAACTTGGTATGAATGTATTCCTGTATCTGTCACTATCTGGATTTCAGATTTCAGATGATTGGAGAATGATAAAATAATCAACTTATCCTATGCTGAAAACTACAAAGTGCATTATATCGCTTATACCCCATCACCTATTTGTCCTAGGAGATATTATTCTTTGTGTGGAATACCTCATAGTATGGCATTAAAACATATCAATCTTCATGAAAACAAGCAGTTTATACCTCCAAGAACAGGTTGTGGGTCAGATCTGTGGAGAGGCGAGCAGGCTTACAGTAGAATTCACAATAAAAGCTACAAAGTGAACCGAATTTAACATAAGATAAAGGTCAAATTTTTATTTAGGGTTAACATTTTGTTCAATTTTGTTTGTTTTTAAGGGAGATAAAACCACCCATAACACAGATAATCTAGACACACAGAGAGAACATTCAAACTCCCCACCAAAAAGCACAAGCTGGAATCAAACCTGGGTGTTTCTTTGCCACCTACAACCAATTACACATTTGATCCAACATCCATTATCTCGAACGAACAAATTTGCATCTAGAGGGGTCATACCGGACACAGGGAGGGCACAGGTCCAGTTTTCACTCGCTCAGTAAAGCTCGCCGCACAAAAAAACACTTATAAACTATTAAAAAAAATAAACTTTGTGAAGACTTTGGAGAGGTCCCGGCCTCCCTGTGGTCACATTAAGCGCTCCGGGGATAATTTGGCCATTCACTCACAAGTTTTGGAAATGGGTATGGCGAGGTACACAATCAGACGTAATTGGCCAATCAACGTTGGGGGACAACAATGCACGCTGCGTTACCGAGGGAACGCTTTTTACCAACGCAAAAATACACAAATAACTCTGAACAAGGGCTGGAACTGGAAGGACAAACTGTTGAAGAAGTTGGGAGATTGTATTTTCTGTTTTCTGTTTTGTTTTGTAGTGTCCGTGTTGGGTAAAGAGTCCATCATATTTGACCCAGGGTGTGGTTAAGGTACACTTTGTTGCCCCCAAAGGTAAATTTGGCCTCTGCATTTGACCCATCCTTCAAAAAAGTAGGACCCATCTCCAGATCTTGAGCTAGTCTTGGTCAGAACTACCTTAGCGGGAGTATTTGACCCATTGTGCATGTTTTGGGTTGATGAAGGAGGAAACCCATCCAGAACTCTACACAGAAAGGTCAAGGTGCCCTAGGAATCGAACTTGGAACCTTCTCACTGTGAGGTGAGAGTGCTAACTACTCTGAGATCCACTCCCAGGATGAGCCAGAATCTTGGTCAGGAGGATTTAACTGGAGGATTAACTTAAAAACAGCAGAGTTTTTGGTAGTTCGTCCAAGGAAACACTTGGTTACACTAAGTTACACAATGGCAGAGTGGTTAGCTTTCTACTAGTCACAATATTTAAATATCTAAAGCAGAACTTTTATATATCTTAAGATAATATGATGTTTTCCATGTTTCAAGTCATTTTCAAAATATTATGCAAAAATGTTAAGTTTGAATATTTTACAGTAAAGAATAGGCTCACAAATACATCAGAATAATCCAGTGTTAAGATCAGTTATGAGCTACTTTTTTACTACCACCACCGAGTAGTAGTAGTAGTAGTAGTAGTAGTAGTAGTAGTAGTAGTAGAAGCAGTAGCAATAGTAGTAGTAGTAGCGGTAAAAGTAGTAGCGGTAGTAGTACTAATAGTAGTAGTAGCAGTAGTAACAGTAGTAATAGTAGCAGTAATAGTAGCAGTAGTATTAGTAGTAGTAGTAGCAGTAGCAGTGGTAGTAGCAGTACTAGTAGTAGCAGTAGCAGTAGCAGCAGTAGTAGTAGCAGTAGTATTAGCAGTAACAGTAATAGTAGTAGTAGTAGTAGTAGTAGTAGTAGTAGTAGTAGTAGCAGTAGCAGTAGCAGTAGTAGCAGTAATAGTAGCAATAGTAGTAGTAGTATTAGCAGTAACAGTAAAAGTAGTAGTAGTAGTAGTAGTAGTAGTAGCAGTAAAAGTAGTAGTAGTAGTAGCAGTAGTAGTAGTAGTAGCAGTATTAGCAGTAACAGTAGTAGTAGTAATAGTAGTAGTAGTAGTAGTAGTAGTAGTAGTAGTAGTAATAGTAGTAGTAGTAGTAGTAATAGTAGTAGTAGTAGTAGTAGCAAAATGTACCTGACCAGGCGACAACTTCACATGTATGCATGTAAAAATATAATTATCATACATAAAAGTCATATTTCAATATTATCGCAATAATTTTGTTGTGAAGCTAACAGTGAAGCAACGCTTGTAATCAATGTATTTTATTTTTTATTCTACAATGCCCTGACAAGAAATGTAGCGCCATCTCTGCTCATGTATTAAAAGTTTTCTTATTGCAACATAACGATTATTTTACGATCTTGAACGTAACATTTTAGCCAACAAATATCCAAAAAATGAAAGTATTTTTTTGTGATTTTACCTTCCCGCGAGCCAATCCAGCCCTAAAGAACACATAACGAAGTCCCTTATCTACGAACCTACGACTTCTGCTCTTGGACAACTGTTAATTTACTGCTTAATCTCGTTAGTTTTCCTAATTACTCCAAACAACACAACATCCGTGCGCTGCCGATGGGGGCGTATACCCGCTCCCTCCCCCGCGCCCCCTCGCCGTGTGGTCCTGGGTGGCATCGGAGGTAAACATGTTGCCGGCGTTCCCACTTACCCACATGTGCAATTAGCGTCGCAGCGCTAAGCTAATTTGAGCCCGGCGCGTAATAGTACATGTAAATGAAAAAGGCAAACAAAGGGAAAGGTCCTGATTGATGCACCGGGGCTTCTCGGGCAGGGTCCGCGTGGGACACTTAGCCGCGCAATTCTAATTAAAAAGCCATAGCAGAAAAGCACCGAGGAGAAGGTCGTTAGGAGCAAGCTGCTATAGAGGTACGCCAGGCTAATGCTGGTTTTCAGAGGAACGGGGTGGGGCTGTTAGGGTGATGGAGGTGGTGGCACACGCTTGGCACAATGGGTACTCGAGTCATTTTCAAAATATTATGCAAAATGTTAGGTTTGAATATTTGGAGGTATAGAATTGGCTCACAAACGTATCAGAATAATCCAGTGTTAAGATCAGTTATGAGCTACTTTTTTGCTTTATTTTATTTTACTCCCTAATAATAATAATAATAATAATAATAATAATAATAATAATAATAAAAGCCTTCCTCCTGTGATGCCCATTTTATCAAATTTTTCGCCGGACCGGTCGATCTGGACCCTGGTTGTGGGACTTTTTGTTGATGTTATAATAATAATAATAATAATAATAATAATAATAATATAGCTCTTTTCTAGACGCTTAAAGTCACTTCACACTTTCATCCATCCATCCATGTTCTTACTCTTATCCGGGGCAATAGTCTAAGCAGGGACGCCCGGACTTCCTTCACCCCGGACACTTCCTCCAGCTCCTCCGGAGGGACCCCAAGGTGTTCCCAGGCCAGCCGGGAGACAAAGACCCTCCAGTGTGTCCTGGGTCTTCCCCGGGGCCTCCTCCCGGTGGGACGTGCCCAGAACACCTCCCGATGGAGGTGTTCAGGAGGCATCGAGGCATCCGGAACAGACGCCCGAGCCACCTCAGCTGCTCCTCTCGATGTGGAGGAGCAGCGGCTCTACTCCGAGCTCCTCCCATGTGATAATAATAATAGATAACTCTTTTCTGGACTCTTAAGCTAAGAAATTTTAGCCACATCTGCCCTCCGACTCCTCCGACCATCCCCAACAGTTCCTCACACTGCTGCAGGACACAGTGGAGGGACTGTTTTGGCTCGTCCTCTCCTCAAACTGCCCGTTTTGCCACTGTTTTGCCCACCAAAACACAGATCTGCTGACCCTCCCTGACCAGTCCTCCTGATATACTGCACTGAGACCTTTGACTGAGACTCAAAGGCAACTGAGAACCAGCCTTTTCAGCCTTTTCCAATACCAATTCTGATACTTCCTACACCCGATATTAACCGAAAACATCATTTATTTCCTTTAAACTGAATTAAATAAGACAAAACCGATCGAAATATGTTATGTAACCCTAATTTGTCTCTCAAATAACTATAGAACAACTTTGTGTAAATACAAATTCAAACATTCAGTGATTTTCTGGTCAAAATTCGACCAGTAAATACTGTCGTCTACATGTATAAGCCCCACCAGGATATCGGCTGGACTGATGTTTGGAAATCTTTCGGTATCAGCGCCGATAGCCGATACCAATATCTGTTTGGGGCTTCTTTACTTAGAATATAGTACTTCCACTGTTGTTTGGCTATTTTCTAGTACACCTGCAGTAGTCATATTTTCATAAAACCGTTTGCTTAGTGTCGCAATGGAGAGAGAGACGGAGAGAAAGAGGGACAGACGACTTCTGTGGGATCAATGGTGCACAAAATTGTTTTTATTGAATGCGTGGCGGCGTGTTTTTTCCGTAGACACAGATAGGGTGCGAGTGCGGATAATACGGAGGAGGAGGAGGGCACTAAATGAGATTATCGATGTTACACGGCGAAGAGAACGGCGGCGATCGGAGCGAGGAGGAGCGCTGATCCGTGGACACTTGATTTGGCAGAAAAGGCCACGGCATCACGACATCGCCACCGTGACCCCAGGTGCTGCGTGTGCAAGTCGAGGAGAGGTGAGCCGGTGATTGTGATGAAGTATGAGTTGTGTTCGTTCATAATCAAACACGGAAAAATAATACACTAACATCTCGTCAAGTTCAGATGACTTGAATTAAGAAAGTTTTATCATGATGTGAGTAAATTTCACTTGACAAGTAAACAAGTGGAACACCCGTTTCTTGTGATGTTCAATCTAGAACTGAACTGAATTATATACTACTATTGTATAGATACTAAATTGTTTTTATATTTGTGAGCATAACATGTACTAAATTGTCTAATGTCTGCAACTGCAACATATTTTCTGTTGTATGCTATATCTTTATGTCTGGGACTGCGGATGGAAATTAGCACTGTGCTAAATCCGGCATATTTACGTCGGTTTGTGTGATTTTATACAAATTGTGCGTTCATTAATATGCAATGTCCCTTCCAAATAAACAAATTTAAAAAAAAAAAGAACATCAAGCAAATCCACTCGCTAACCCTATTGTTTGCTGTACCAGAATTGCCTGTCAGCGATTACCTTTTTAACCCCTTGATGCCGGGGGTCGCTATTGAGCGACAAACCGCTTCCTGCAGCCTGTAGCCAACATAATACATGCAATTCCTCTAATGCCGATTTGTGCATGGTCAGGACACACCTAGGAACCTTTTGCATGCACTTGTTTCTTGTAGGACCGCTCAGTGGCTGAACAACATCCGGGTTATGGAAGCTAAGTAGCTGAAAAAGCCGATCTGCGTTTTGAAGTTGAAAACTTGCAGAAATTTTCTAACGTGAGGTAAGTTGGACTAAGATAAAAATATGTACTAGTGTATTGACTCCATCTTCAACTTATATATTGGAATCAACTTTATGTGAGTGATACTTTATGAGTTATTTGAAGTTTTCTATTTGTAACGCAATAGCGACCCTCGGCCACTAGGGCTAACTGCGTTAGCCTCTATAGCTTGCATACATACAGCAATAATGAGTGCATTTTAGTAGTATTTAGATCGATTTCAGTGCCAACAAGCATTGTTTTTTTAGAAAACACAATTCTACCAAATTTCTATAATCACTGAGTAAAATAGCCTTCCTGCAACCAGCGCTGTTGCTGCAAAATCAGCTTGAGATTTGAGATTATTTATAAAATTTGGTGTTATAGTGTTACAAAACCAAAATCCTGTTAATTGTTAACATGTATGGTTTGTAATTTGAATTTTTGATGTATTTGTACATTCATTTTGTAATTTAAATATATTTACCATTTTTAAGTGCCTGAGGTCGCTTATTAGCTACAAAACCCAAATTATACTTACAATATGTGCTATCGAAAAATTAATAATCTGTACTTCATTTAGCATCAGCTAGAAAGCAAAAACACTGACAATTAAGGCGTCAAGGGTTAAAACCTCATATTTCCGTCTTGTGTGCGCCTTTTTGTACTTAAAATATGAAAATACGTCATGGTAAACTTGTGTATTGTGTAACTTTTCTGTTGGAGGGTCAGAGGCGGACTTACCATTAGGCAAACATAGACATTCGCCTAGGGGCCCCACCAAACCTGCCCGTTGAGAGGGGCCCCAACTGTCACCCCTAACGCGGTACACGCACAAAAAATTGAAATCTTAATTCAAACACACACACGCACCCTTATTTTGTGTGCGCGTGTGTGTTTGAAGAATGACTTTTGAGGGCCTCATGTATATATTTCGCCTAGGGCCCCAAAATGGCTAGATCTGCCCCTGGGTCCGTCAAACGCTTTTGTCCATGGAGTTGTTATTGCTTTGTCTGGAAAGTTCCACAGTTTGGTACTAAACCTTTCTATCTTCATGGAGACCAAACCAGACCAAGTTGGAGGTCAGATCTGTGGAGAGGCTTCCCCGCCCACAGTCCGAATGCCTGTGTTTTTGTTTTTTTTCTACATTTTTGAGCTATAAAACCACCTGTAATTGAATAAATGTAAGGTACTGTGATAAATGACATAATTATCAATAGAAACAAGCAGGTGACGGACCCTCCACCAGAAAAGTTACACAATCCATTTTTAAGATAAGAAATACAACAACTTTCTTAAAATAAGAAACAGAATCGAATGTTGCTTGAATTAATAAAAGCACACTTATTTCCTTGGTAGATAATGTCATTTGTCAAGTTGAATGTGCTCAAATTAAGTAAAATGTTCTTAAATTAAGTCATTTTAATTTGCGTAGATTTAGATTTTGACATATAGCTACTAAAAGCTGAAGTATTTATTGAAAAAAGAAACAAACCAACGATAAAGTGTGTGTCCAATTTCATGAACTAGTGATGGGCGATACCAGTGATTTTTGTTTGTAAGTAACACTACAGCGATATCGATACCAATACATTTTGAATTAGTAATATGTCATGTATGTATTTGTTTTGTTTTTTTTTGTCTGCAGTGTTCAAAACCAAAGATTCAATTTTTTTTGAATCTTTCGATTTTTTTTTTTTAAATACATTTGAACTTACTACTTACTACTGCTCTGCGCCAGTTTGAAATTAATTAAAATAAAAAAATATATATGCAGATAAACTCAAATATAAACATCTATTCAAAAAATAAATAAATAAATAAATAAATAAATAAATAATAATAAAAATTTAAAGATTGTATCAACAACCAATAAAAAGTATAAAAAAGTAATATTTTTGAGTATCAATACTTTTCACTACCGGAGCCAGTATCAATATTCAGTACATGAAAACTGACTAAAAATATAAATTCATAATTTGTCAGAATTTCTGTGCATAAAACATAAGACTGTGTTGTTGTTGTTTTTTATCTCCATCTTATAGTATCAGCACTAAAAGTATAAAAGATTAAAAAGGATAATAATAATAAAATCAGACCCTATTGTTACCATATTATTTTACATATTAATTTTCATTTCTACTTTAGTAAAAAACAAGTAAAGTACAAATAAAAAGTAGTTATGATGACGTACATTCCGCATACGCGCATCTCGATAATGGCGTTAAAATCTTTCGCTGTGTATTCCTCTTGGACGTACACAATCCTTACATTTCCCAAAACAAAGCGTCCTGCTGCGAGAGTGTCTGATGTAATGCGTTTTGACGTGCGCCTGTGAATGCACTCCTGAATCCTCACCTCGGGGTCAGACTGTTGGAAAGCCCCTCCACATACGATCCTACCGGACCCCAGACATGCATATGTGATCTCCCACAGGTCCGAACCTCAGCTCAATGACAGAATACAGAGCCGGAGTGGGTCTTCTGAACATGGGAGAGACTTCGGAAATTAGAAACTACAGGAATCCAAGCACGTTCTGTTCACATACAAAGTTCAAGGACCAGTATAATGCGTAAATCAAGTTTTGACCAAAAATACAACTATAATTACTTCATTTTTGCCAGATTAATTTATGAAAGCTGTGTTTTAATGTGTGTTTAAATGAACAAAACAAAAACTATAGAAATATCCACCTTATTCCAGAGGTTGAAGAAGATTTTGTATGGGGCTGCTGTGTCGATCTTAACGGTAAATAACTTAAAAACGGACGATAAAGCCATTTTAAAGGCCCCAAAGAATCATTACACTGTTTACTTGTTGTTGCACATGAAAATGTATCACTTTTACACAAATGAACCGACTTTATGTCATGTTTAAGATGAAAAATGTTTCCCAAATCCGCCACTGACATGAATGGGACCCCCGATTAACTGAAAACGCAACCACAAAAAAGCGTTATTTAGGACAGTGTTTCCCAACCAGGGGTACGAGCACACACGAGCACACTGTTCGTTGTGTCCTTGGGCAAGACACTTAACCCCACCTCGCCCCCAGTGTCTGCGGACACTGGTAGCCCCCATGGCAGAAGATACATCAAGGCCTGCTGTGACGTGAGCCGTCCTCCTGTGGACCCACCACCCACGGGAGGATTCATGGGGGCTGGTGCATTGTGTTCTGAGCAGCAGATCTGCTTGGACTGCTGCCCCCGCGACCCAGAAAATGGAAAAGCGGAAGAAAATGAATGAATGAATGAATGAATGAAGTGCTTATAACAGTTATTTCTTCATGTCATCGGCCCTGAAACAGCAAAGGATCATGGTCTATGTAGTTTCCTCACTTTTTTTTAAGCTATGTTGCTGCACTGTAACTCTTCATTTAAGAGAAGAGACTGGAAATTCAATATATTGATATTATTGGTCCATGATATTGTGAGATCGGTTATTGTTACATCCTTACAGGTAAATCGAATTTCTCTTTTTGCCATGGATTCTATACACTCAGTCTTTTGCACTCAAGTCCGAGTGAAGTCCCGAGTCAAGAGTATCCAAGTGCCGAGTCAAGTCCGAAGTCAAAGCTCACAAGTCTCAAGTCGAGTCCAAAGTCCTAGCATTTTAGTTTCGAGTCATTTTGAGTCCCCTTTACAAAGAAATAAAATTTCTACAAATCATATAATGTCTGCAAGATCTGTATTCATTTTACCTTTTTACACCATATCAAATAACATTAGAAAAAAATGAAAGGATCCAGGTGTGAAAAACATGTTATAATATTCCCAAAAAGTCTCATGGTTGTATTAGCTCAAAGCGGTGTTTCTACTAAATACTGAACAAAAAGGTCCGAAAACTTATGACAGTGATTTCAGTCTTTGTGCAGCTTCAGGTGCCGAACAAAATTGAACGTTGTGGAAGCTCCGTCTGTAATCTTTGACCCGCACGTTCTGCATATTGTCGTTCGTTTTTTGTTGACAACTTCGTAGTTTTTATAACCAAACTAAATCACCTTCAGCATCATTTTTCAAACTAGCGCGTGGATGCTTGTTTCCGCATAATTTGTTGTGCAATTTGCCTTGGATGCGGTCGAATGAAAGCAACGTAGATCTACTGTGATTGGATGTTGTGCAAGCCGCGCGCACATGCTCTTTGCATACATTTTCGCAGATTCACAAGTACGAGTGCCGTCCTTATTAATATACTTTTAGAGTTTTTTTTTTTCATTGGACGTAGCAAGTCATCACAAGTCAAAAGGCCTAAGTCCAAGTGAAGTCACGAGTTATTGATATTGAAGTCCAAGTCGAGTTGCAAGTGTTTGTACATTTTGTCGAGTCGAGTCTAAAGTTATCAAATTCGTGACTCGAGTCTGACTCGAGTCGAAGTCACATAACTCGAGTCCACACTTCTGGGTATTGGTGAGTACACCAAGGCCAAGTATAGGTATCGGATCGGATCCCCCCAAAATGGTATTGGAACAACACTATTTTTCATAATATTTAATGACATTTTCAGTAAAAAGCAAGGAGAACTAACAAAAAAGAGTTCATCTAGTTTGTTAAAGGTGCACTGTGTAACATTTTTAGTGGAAGGTCTCCATAAAAACGCCGTTGCCTTGCCGAGAATATTCCATAGTAGAGATTACATATTAAACCTATCGATCGCGAGGGAGATGAGCCGGTCGCAGCAGTACGCTACGTTACATTACAAGTCGCGAGAGCAATAACATCTCCATGGAGACAAGCAGGACCCTCCAGCAGAAAAGTTCCGCAGTGCACCTCTAAGTTCACAGGAAAATACTGAATATTCCACAAAACTCCGCCGATACCAGGGAAAAAGAGCACAACCGCGTGAGTTTCTGTATTTTTATTAAGTCAATCCATCATTAATGAAAACAAATGGCTCCAAACACGATCTGAAGTGAAAATCTAAACTTTTTGTACCAGTATGGACAGAACAGGTCAGGAAAACTAAGGAAAAGGTGTGATTTAGCGTTATCGAATAGACAAACTCCATATATGTATTTCACAAGGTAACATTATGTACCTTGATACACATTAGCCCACGTTTTTATCCTCGTTCTCAAACTTTTCCTCCATTTCTCATCACGTCCCTCTAATTCTACTCATTTTGCTTATTTCACACACACATAGCTAACAGCGGAGCCCAGTGAGTCGCTCTTGAGGACAATCTGATCTCCTGAAATGGGACTTTTTCCGGCCGGCTGCCCACAGAGGCCCGCTGGCTCTATCAATACTCAAATGTCACCAGCGCCACGGCCTCGGGGGAGCAGGGAGCGCCGCAATCAGGGCGTACTGACAGACAGCGCCGCCACGACTTCATACATGCTTATAAGTGGGATTTTCTGTCGAGGCTGCGTTCTAGTGGTTTTTGTGTGTATAGATCTGGAGCTAAACAGTATATTATCCGAAACTAGACTCTTAATAATGTTGTTAATTTGTCAAAAAACAGACCTGGAGTTGTGTTTTGTTTCATTCACATGTTTGAGTAATTCTTTATTATATGTCTGTACATCTCCAAAGCTCAAAACGCTCTGTTCCAGCTTATGATGTCATGAAGTGGTGGTTTTCAAGTAACATTTTGATGTAGACATGGGCAATTCCAGGTCAGTGCTTGTCTATTTTTTAAGGCCCATATATCATTATTATTATGATTATGATTATGATTATTATTATTATTATTATTATGCTTTATTTATCCCTGTAGGAAAATTATTTCTATGCGTTTGACCCATCCTTTTCAGGAGCAGTGGGACCATCTCCGTGATCTCCGTTATTGCAAGGCTTTGGTCAGGATTTTACCTATGGAGCGTTTTTGGGTTGATGGGGTAAACCGGAGTGCCCAGAGGAAACCCACCCAGAAATCCCACTCACGGGAAGAACGTCAGAAGAACAAGAATTTTGATTCACTGTACGTCGAACACATGGCAGAATTGACAATAAAGTTGACTTTGACTTTGAACAGGCAAACTCCACACAGAAAGGCCCGGGCAACCTGGGGATCGAACCCGGAACCTTCTTGCTGTGAGAAGTGAGTGCTAGGGTTAGGGTTTAGGGTTTAGGGTTAGTGTTGTGCCGCCTTATTACATTATTTTGTGATCCTATGTTGTGTAGTGTTGTTTCGTCATCACAAACACACCTGGAGTTTTGTTTAACACACAAACCTGCATATTTAGGCCCAAAATACTCCGTTCCACCTTGTGATGTCATGTGGAAGTGCTCCACTGTGTTTTTAAATTCATCTTCACTAGAATCCACGGATGTCCCGATCCGATCACATGATCGGAAATCGGCCTCAATCATGTGGTTTCGGATCGGATCGGAATCGGACGTTACCTCCCGATCAGTATCGGATATATATGTATATATATTCTTATTATTTTTTAACATACCCTAGATGAGATCTATGGTTATGCGGTGGCACAGAGTGAGACTCCACACAGAAACATCAACGCGTGCGGCATGACACGCTATTGGTTAAATACACGGAAGCAGCTCGAAGCGCAAAGCGCGAGTACAGAGAGGAGATAAGAAGAGCGCTATAAGAGCGCTATAAGAACACTATAAGAACGCTATAATGTTTGGCGAGTATGTCTGCGGTCTGGAAATACTATAAAGTTGATGACAACATTGCCATAGCAAATGGTGGGATATGTAAACTTGGGATTGCAAGGGGTGGAAAGGAAAGGGCGACATTTAACACAACAAACCGATACGGCACCTCAAAAACAAACACCCAAAGACGAGTCAGCTCACGCTGCAGGAGAGTTTGAAAAGGAGAGAACCTTGAATTTCTTATGCTTATGGGGCACGTCGAACCTCGATTTGAAGTGCCGTCTCGCCACTATTTCACCGAGAAAGCTCTGCAGCTCGTCATGTCCTGTTATCAGATGTACCCCATGTTACGTTGACCACAGACATCTGGAGTTCATCCGTGACACCCAGAAAGATAAATAATAAGTAATAAGTTTACTTAAATAATAATAATAATAATAATAATAATAATAATAATAATAATAAGTGTACTTTTTTATGTATTATGTACGTATCAGATCGGGACTCGGTATCGGCAGATACTCAAAATCAAATGATCAGAATCGAATCGGAGGGCCAAAAAAACAGATCGGGACATCCCTACTAGAATCATTTGGTTAATTTCTACCTTTGAATTTTCAATCGACGCCGAACAAAAGGTAAAAGGAGCTGTTAACTGGAAAACTACGATCTCACACACAACTCCGGGTATGTTTTTGAGGAGATAACCGCATTAGAACATGGCCAAAAGCTCGTAAAAATACATTTTGTGAAATATATCATCTTTAATACCAATAATGTACACAAAGAAATGTTGCTCCTCCAATTTAAAGAACGCGATACATTCTGCAGTCGAACCAGCTCAACACAGTCGCACACAAAAGCGTTGATAATATCTTAATTAAATCTCTTCATAGACTGATTTCCTTCTTCCCCACCTCCACACCTTTCCCCTCTTTCCTCTCCTCCACAAACCCACTCTCCCCTCTTTGATCCGGCTGCATTCAGATGTTGAAAATGCTGCTAATGACCGCTGCCCCGGCCTATCCGTCAGTTCTGTTTTTGTGGACAGTGAGGATCGATGGCTCCACGCCGCGCTACCTGAGGTCCTGCACACTCCGGTTGTCAGGGCGGTTCAATACGTCGATGGGGGCCGGGCTCCGGAAGGCCGCTCAGACCAAAAAACACACCGGGAGTGAAAATCTTTGGGGCGATTGTGAACTTCTCCATTTCAAAGAGCCATTGTGCCGTGCCGAAAGATCACCTATTCACGTCCTTTCTTTCGCCGATGGGTTTGTTCGCTGTTTTTGTCGAGTTCGATCGGCGACAGAATTCATGATGCAGTCTGAGCGAGGATCTACCACGACGCGCAAAGATCCTTTTACGAGATGAATAAACAAGAGAATACGATTTCACTTATGACTTACTGTTTTACCGATGTGTTACCGATTTTTTTCATTCATTTATTTTTCAATAAAGCTTAAAACTGGACTGGACTTCATCTAGACCAGAGGTCAGCAACCCGCGGCTCCGGAGCCACATGCGGCTCTTTGATCCCTCTGATGTCCCTTGTTTATCACGGGGGTTACGTTCTTCCGTTCTAAAAATAACCCACGACAAGCGAAATCCGCAAAGCTTTATATTTTACAATTATTCTCCATGTTTTAAGGCCTCACCACACACATTCTTTCTCAGACTGGAATTAACATTTTCTCACATTCCTCTCTTGTTTAAACACTCAAACGTTCGTAGATTTTCAACAAAAAAGCACAGTACTGTCATAGCTCACCTTACGAAATTAATTCGTTCCAGAAGTGGTTTCGTAACATGATTTTTTTCGTAAGTAGAGTTGCAATGTAAAAGGCCTAATTCGTTCCAAGGCCCCCAATACCCCCTAAACCCTGTGGGAGAGTGTATTTACAAGTGTATTTATGTTACGGGAGATTCGGGCAGCTGCAAAGCATTATTTAAATTTTTGAGATTTCGCGTTTCGTAACTTGAATTTTCTTTCATATTCAGAGACGAAAATTTTACATAAAGGCATTTCGTAACTTGGATTATTCGTTATTTGGGTCTTTCGTAAGGTGAGGTATGACTGTATTATAGAACGAAACCAAAGTGTATTTCGCGTGTATTTCACAGTTCTTATGACCGCTTCGCTGTGGCGGGTTTTGTCGGGGAGAAAACTTGCAAACATACAGCACTTCAGAGTCACACTGAGATCGAACATTTATATAAATCTGGCAAACTGAACGCATTCTGTACAGGCGACACGGAGGAGAATAACTGACGAATCAGCAAAGGTCTACAGTCCCTTAGCCAATCAGGATGCAGAAATACACGTTGATACGCTATAAAAAAAGAGGGACCACTGTATTTTCAAAATGTAATTCTATGGCACAAAGGCAAAAAAAAGCCGTTATATGCAGTGTTATTTCATTTTAAATTTCAAAAGGGTTTTGTGGCTCCCAGTGTTTTCTTTACTGTGTGAAACGGGTCCAAATGGCTCTTTGAGTGGTAAAGGTTGCCGACCCCTGGTTTAGAGCATTTATTTGCATAAAATGACAAATGGTGAAAATAATAAAAATGATACAATGTTTTCAGAGCTCAAACAATGCAAAGAAACAAGATCAAATTCATTTTAAAACAACATAATACTAATGTTTACACTTAAGAAGAGTTCACAAATCAATATTTGGTGCAATAACCCTTATTTTTAATCACAGCTTTCATGCGTCTTGGCATGCTCTCCACAAGTCTTTCACATTGTTCTTGGGTGACTTTATTCCACTCCTGGTGCAAGAACTGAAGTAGCTCAGCTTTGTGTTTGTGTTGGAATTCAACAGACGCTGGAATGGAATGGCTGTAACACATGTAGAGATGCTGATTTCAGAAAAAAAATCCAGTGGTCGCTTATTTTTTTCCAGAGCTGTATATAACATGGATGGTGATTAGTGCTTTCGCCTCAGAGCAAGAAAGTCCGTTTGGTGCATCCCGGTCTCTGGACAGGGACAATGTCTGTTTCCTCTCAACAGGATCTAACAAAAGTGTAAATTTTTGGGCTTGTTCTTCTGTTGTGCCGAATCGACCAATCAGATTCAAATATTCGTCACACATTTTGTCTTACACATTTTCTGATCACTTTTAATTCAGAGTAACACCCAGCAGCACCAAAGGCTGGCTCAGGTTTGTGCCCAGTGAGGCTTAAACCTTGACTTTTTAGTAAGCTCACTCTATATTCAACACTAGAACCACAATCAAATATAGTTTAACGCGTTTTGTGTTTTGGTACTTTTATCCTCCATGTCCACATTTTCTCCAGGTATCTCTGTAGGTGCTTGTTGACATTTGCGGCTAACCTTCTCCTTTACGCCAACCCTAATGAGCGTCGCCTTATCTGATGCGCTACAGGTTTGGAGTTTCCTTGGGCCCCGTTTCCCGTTCGCCAGCGTTACTCAGTCCGCCTTCGTATATATCGAGAAAGTCAAGCTAGCTTTTAACTAAAGCAGCTCTGGCGTTATCTGTGAGCCCCTGTGACCCTGATGAGAGGCGAAGAGAGAAGGAAAAGGAAAGAAGAGGAGAAGAAAGCTTGACAGTAAGGATGGTACCACTGATTTCTGTTTTGATCCGATACCCAAGTAATACTATGTCGCAATATTGATCCAATACTGGTAGGTGCCAACAGGTAAGAGGTAAACGTTAAAAAAAGAAACAAATTTAAAGAAGGAGGACCTGATTTTCAGATGGCATTTTAATCAGTCTAACGCAGGGGTGTTAAAACATGCGGCCCGGGGGCCAGATCTGGCCCTCCAAGACCTTTACCAGCCACCTTTTCGTTCACGGGCGTATGCTTGGCTCACTACACCACCGCTGCTGCCGCTGTAAAGACCATTTCCAAGCCTGGTCAGTTTTAAGAAATCCTGAAAACCCAAGAAAAAACACAAAATGGAATTAAACAGCACATTTTCAGGAGCGTGTGGTCAGTCCGAGCGTTCGCAGACCCGTTCAGGAGTTTGATTTTCAACAAAATAGTGAGTGACTAAATGAAAAACTGTTCGCTAAGAGATTATTATTGTAGTTTTATGTGTGAGAGACTTGTTTAACAGCAAATCAGCGCACAGTTCTTTTTGGTCAGATAAAACTCAGTCCAGTTCAGGGGTGTCAAACATGATCCGGCCCTCCAAGACCTTTAATCTGGCCCTCGGCTGATTTTCTATTTAAATATTGTAATTATATTGTAATTTTCTATTAAAATATTGGTAATTTTCTGCGCAGTTTAGCATAGCAGCGTCTCCAGCGCCTCTGTACGTGGCCCCTCCCACCAGAGCAGCACAAATGAAGACTCGCCTCTTTCCAAACGCTCTTAAAGGAGCATCGTTTTGACTGTTGACCGTGACACCCTCATCAGCAAAATGTCAAAAATGAGAAAAGTGGACGCCGAGTGCAGGATTTTCCAAGAAGAATGGACTAATTCGTATTTGTTGACAGAGGTGAATGGGAAACCTGTACGCTTGTGTTGAAATTGCATTTTTCTTAAAGTTTCAGGTTGTGCATAATATTATAATATTTTGTAAAAGAAAAAGTTCATCAAATAAAAAAGACTGTAATAGATTTGTGTTTCTCTGCACAAATATTTGGTCTTATTGCTATTTTTTGGCGTATATATCCTCCTGAGACCCGGCCCGTTCATTTGTGTCCTTTATAGTGCACACCCAGTCGATCTTTTAAGTGTTTTGAGATAGATTCTAGTTTGTGGCTGCGCTATGATAAAAAAATAAATTAATAAATTAAAAAATAAATAAATAAATAAATAAAATAATAAATAAACATGCATAAATAAGTAAACAAATAAATAAATAGTAAATAAAAATATAAAATAATAAATAAATAAATAATAAATACAAAATAATAAATACAACATGCATAAATATGTAAACAAATAAATAAATAGTAAATAAAAATATAAAATAATAAATAAATAAATAATAAATAAAATAATAAATACAAAATAATAAATAAACATGCATAAATAAGTAAACAAATAAATAAATAAATAGTAAATAAAAATAAAATAAAATAAAAATAAAATAAACATACATAAATAAATACATAAATAAGTAAATAAACAAGAAATTAAAAGGGAATCTAAAAACTTTTTGAGGTGACTGTAGAAGCTTGGTCGTCAGGTTGTTAACTTCACTTGGATTTAACACTATTAACGTCCCTTACAGAGGACACGTTACAACATTATGAATAAAAATAAAATTAACAAAAAAATATAAATGCTAAGGTGTTCATTTACCTCCAAATAGAAAATTTAAATAATAATAATAATAATTTAGATACACTTTTTTCTTCGGGTCCCAGGAGGATATGCCATGAGTTTTCTGATCCGGCCCCTTTGGGATCGAGGTTGGAGTACGGCCCCCGGACTAAAATGAGTTTGACACCCCTGAGCTAACGTGTGTCTAATCTCAAAACCTCTTTGGTGCATTCATAATATCCACATAAATTCATTTTCAGGCATATGTTTTGTCTTCTTGTCTTTTGCAGTTATATTATTTTAAAAAAATACAAGTGATCTGAAATTGAACCCTCACACTCTATACCGCGACTTCCAAATGACAAAAATAAATCATAATTCCAAAAATGTCTTCTCTTTTAACCCCTTAGTCTCGTGATAGTCCTGGAATCCGCCGCTTCCTTCCTTCCTCTCTTCCTGTTGCTTTGTCTGTGGTTTTCAGAGTCTGTTTTTTTCTGACAGCTCTTTGTAGCTCTGCAGGTGCGTGGAGCATATTCATATCCTCTTTTGTCCCGAGACTTTCCCAGAGGAGAGCACCTGCCTCCGACGTGCAACTCAAGACACACACACACTATCCCGAAATGTGCTGGAAAAGTGCAGGGCCAAACTCCTAATGCTATTCTTGGATTGGGATTCTGTGAAAATGGAGGAAGTTACACTTAGTACAACAAAAACCAACAAGTATTTTTAGTTAACTGACAGTCAGATACTATTATATAAGTTGTCCCTACTCTGTAACATCAAAAATTCCTTTAATCTTTCCAGAAACAATCATGGGACTTCATAATTTAAAGGGGCACTATGCAGTTCTTCCACCACTTCGCTTCACAGTATGGCAGTAAACATGTCTATCTTTCATTTATACAATTACTACTTTTGTCTTTTGAGAATCAGGAAGTGCACTGTTAGCATGCTAGTTAGTTAAAAGTGGAAAAAAATGCATAGCCCACACGCAGATGGCCGATGTCCAAAAGCTTTTTTTTTTTTTTTAATTTTTAGATAACGTTTCTGCAGAAAACCTTCGTCAGATCATTTTTCTTGCTCTGGACCACAGTAGACAAAATGGCTGCCAGCCCAGGTGCTCGTATCCCCATTAGCATGCTAGTTATTAGCATGCTAATGGGGCAGCAAAACTCTGCGCTGTTCTCTGAAAGTTTTGAAAAAAGCGTATAAACTCAGTGTACAGGGAGTCCTCGGGTTACGACGTTGATCCGTTCTTAAGACGCGTCGTAACCCGAATTTCGTCGTAAACCGGATTTTGCCTTTGATCTTCCAACCAAAGCACCAATAACCTTTCCATCTCAATAATTAGACCACTACGATGCTTGTTTATCACTGCCGCTTTCATAGGAGCAGATCAGAGCTCACATCAGGTACTTCCGCCCACATTAGACACGCACACGAGGCTGTCTTCTTCTCCTTACAACCACAACAGAGCGTATTCTTCCGCCGTGCGCCGCGCGCCGCGTGCGTTTGTTTACATCTTTTACCACGCTAAACCGTGTAAGACGGAATGACGCGTAATATATACATATTTTTTTTAATGGGGGCGCGTTCGTAACCACGAAACGTCGTAACCCGAGACCGTCGTAACCCGAGGACCCCTTGTATTTAATGTAAGAGGTCGGCATAAGGTAAGTGAGGAGAAACTTTGGACCACTGAAAACTGTTTGAAAGTTTTTCACATTTTAAGAACAGGAGCTGTAGACTTAGACTTAGATATGATAAGTAGGGCTGTCAGTTTAATGTGTTAATTTGATTAATTAATGATGCTGCAAATTAAGACAAAAATTAATGCAATTAATTATGAGTGGCAATTCAATGTGCATTTTAAATTTGGCGTGCGGCGAGCAAATCGCTGTCAGGGCCTTTGAACGGCGAGTTTATTTATAAAAAGAACAAAGATCAACAAGAACGCCGTGATTTGGAGCTTTTGTCAAAAAGAATTTTCCGATCACCGAAGCTGCTCCAGCCTGACGGATCATTTGAACGACAAACACGTCCGGACAAGTTCCATTGTTACCGGTGATAGAGCGAGCGTCAAAACCGCCAAACCGCCAAACCGCCAAACCACCAAACCACCAAACCACCAAACCACCAAACCACCAAACCACCAACGCATCAAACCACCAAACCACCAACGCACCAAACCAACAAACCACCAAACCACCAAACCACCAAACCAACAAACCACCAAACCACCAAACCAACAAACCACCAAACCACCAAACCAACAAACCAACAAACCACCAAACCAACAAACCACCAAACCACCAAACCAACAAACCACCAAACCACCAAACCAACAAACCACCAAACCACCAAACCACCAAACCAACAAACCAACAAACCACCAAACCAACAAACCAACAAACCACCAAACCACCAAACCATGCTCACAGAATTTGGGAAACGAATGAGCAAAGCGAAGGCAGAAAAACTGACAAACTCAATCGCAAAGTGGGTTCGCTCGCTTGATCGCTCACTCACAATCTCTCTCTCACACTCTTAAAATGCGATTAATTAGATTAATTAATTACAAATCCTGTAATTAATTAGATTATTTTTTAAATCACCTGACAGCACTACTTTGAACCACTACAGACTGTTTAAAAGTTCTGTTTTTCACATTTTAAGAACAGCAGCTGTAGACTTAGATATGAAAAGATATCATCTGTTACAGACTTATGTAACAGATAATACTCCCTACAACTGTATACAGCTGTGATTGGATATTTTATTTGATATTTTATGTATTACTTATTTTTCAATTTTATTCTGATTTGTACATATACACTTATTATTATTTTTTATTTTTATAATTATGTCTTATTTGACACCGGTCTCTTGCTCTTTTTTTTGTTTTTTTGCTATTTCATCTATTTTTTGTTATATATTATATTTGATGGGTGAGCTACTGTACCCAAATAATTTCCCTTGTGGATCAATAAAGTTTAGACAAACTTTAGTGATCCACAAGGGAAATTATTGAACGTAAATAAATAAACGTAACTATATACTGTAAAATATGTATCTGAATTCATTATGGAAAGAGTCTTGTCGTTAATAAATCAAATATAACCTGGAATAGGAAGCAGTGGGCTTGTCTGATTTTCTTCCTCTTTTTCCCCGTTCCTCCTAAAACTCCAGAGTGTCTTTGGATCTGGTTTTAAGCGTCTTCCTCTATGCCTATGTAAGGACATGCATTCCATCGGGGTGAGATGGGCACAGATAGACCCCAGAATTCTCAAGTATTATCACTGAATCCACACTGGTGATCTGCGCTGAAGGCATGAGCGATTGGGTTACGGGCCCACCATGACATCATCAACACGAGACGGACAGACGATCAAGTCATTACGCTGGCGCTCCAAACCTCGCGGCCGATGCCCATTTAGGACCAAAACATCCCCAAATGTCCGGCCGTTGTTGATAAATGAGTTGAGCGAAACGTTATGAGATCATATGAGGGAAGCAGAGCGAGGGTCAGGCTGGCGTTCCTAGAGATTTTCAAATACGAATAATACAAAAGCAGCAATTTAAGTTAAGGATTTGTCCAAAATTGAACAAAAATCATTCAAATACATCTGAATCATTAAAGGAGAATTAACGTTTTTTTTTAACAATCTGAGCCTTATTTCGGTAATAAAACAAGTTGTTTTACTCACCCATAGCACTTTGGTGTCATTTGGAGCACTTCCGGAGATGTTTTAGTTTAGCGATATCCGTAACGTGAGTTCTCGGGGCACATGTTTACGGTCTTCAAATAACACAAACTTTAGTACTTTTCAAATCATAGAAGCTCAATGTCTTAGTCTACACTTTAGTTAGAGTCAAAAGTGGCCTGTAATCCAAGATTTAGCCATAGTTTCGAGTAGATGAGGAGGACAGTGCGCATGTGCGGAGTCACAACTGATTTCGCAGATAAGAAGACGCAACTTTTCTGTTGCGAGCGACACATGGCAGAAGATTGGGACTTTGAGGCTGAAGAGGACTTATGGAGGACTGAGGACTGAAGAGGAGTATACGGATGAGGAGACAGAATGGATACGGAAAGAATGAAGCGGAGACAGTTTTAGGAGCAGCAGAGAACAGCCATCGGTTTCGCGTTACTTCTCAGAATCGTGCGCTGAATCCGCTGGCCTTCTTTCTTTTCCTTTGCTGGTAAAAAATCGTCCTGACTGAAGTGGGTACTGCAAACACGATGGTCCAAACGTCTTACAGCTTTGCCTTTCATGTTTGGGTCCCGAGAGCTGAGAGCGAAATCAGCTGTGACTGAGGGCATGAGCACTGTCCTCCTCATCTACTCAAAACTATGGATAAATCTCGGATTACAGGCCACTTTTGACTCTAACGAAAGTGTAGACTAAGACATTGAGCTTCTATGATTTGAAAAGTTATAAAGTTTGTGTTATTTGGAGACCGCAAACATATGCCCCGAGAACTCACGTTACGGATATCGCTAAACTAAAACATCTCCGGAAATGCTCCAAATGACACCAAAGTGCTATGCGTGAGTAAAACAACTTCTTTTATTACCGAAATAAAGCTCAGATTGTAAAAAAAACCCGTTAATTCTCCTTTAAAAGGTGTAACTTTTTATGTGGAAGGTCCGTCAAATGCTTTTCTCCATGGAGCTGGTTGTTATTGCTTTGTCTGGAATGTTCCACAGTATGGCATTAAACCTTTTTATCACAATGGAACCCAAACCAGACCAAGTTACAGGTCAGATCTGTGGAGAGGCGACCCCGCTCAGTCACAATGCTTGTATTACTAGGTATTTTTGAGCTATAAAATCACCTGGAATTTAATAAATGTAAAGTAGAGCTTTTTAATGTCATACTGTGGAACATTTTAGGTAAAAAAATATGATATAGACATACAAAAAAAAGCTGGTGATGGACCCTCAAACAAAAAGTTACATAGTGCAGCTTTAACTCCAGAGACACAAGCAAGTGGCGCAACTAGGCGATCGTGCTGGATATAAGAATGCAGGTTTTTCCAAGTACTTCTGAGCTGTGAACTGGCATTGACGTGATTTCTTGTTATATCATTACTGTTATTGGTGATTCTCCAACTAGAGTCAAATTTGGCCATGACATTTTTCAGAAAATCCAACACATTTTTTTAGAAATGGTTTGTTCTACTTCATCACAATGTGTAGAAACATTAACTGATAGTGGTTGTGATGAAATGACATAAATATTAAATAAATAATAAACAATAACAATAAATAAAGTGATGGAAATGACTGTTGTGGAAATGACAATGTTTAGCATTTCTTTTAAAATACTCATATTAGCATGCTAATCTCTGTTTTAGAGTTAGCATAAAATATACTCAAAATACACAAAATAAAATGGTATTTTTCTCATTATTTGTACATTCAAAGGAAATATGAGGTGTTTGGAAATGACGACCAATAAACCTACTCTTGGTTTTGTAAAACTTGACCTTGATTTTGTTCTTGTTTCCCTTCCTTCCATGGAGCTAATGCTGCTATGCTAACATGAGCTCCTGTCACATCACAACTGATGTGGTTCAAGGAGACAAAGGTTAAGTTAAAAGTTACATTTTGTGGTGGAAATGACAGTGATCCCTAGGGACAGGTGTTCTTTTTATGAAAAATAAATAAAATACTAATATATCTTTCAAGCACATGATATTTTTCATTAAAATAAGGAATTTCTGTGCCATTTGTCAATAAAGTTACTGTTGAAACAAATATAATTTCAGTCTTATGAGGGACTGAGAGTCCAAAACCTGGACAAAGGACAAAGGACATACAGCAAAAACACTCAATATAAAACCATATTTTATATAATAAAAATAGTAATTTATCATACAACACATTTTTTAGAAATGGTTTGTTCTACTTCATCACAATGTGTAGAAACATTAACTGATAGTGGTTGTGATGAAATGACATAAATATTAAATAAATAATAAACAATAACAATAAATAAAGTGATGGAAATGACTGTTGTGGAAATGACAATGTTTAGCATTTCTCATGACATATTAGCATGCTAATCTCTGTTTTAGAGTTAGCATAAAATATACTTAAAATATACAAAATAAAATTGTAATTTTCTCATTATTTGTACATTCAAAGGAAATATGAGGTGTTTGGAAATGACGACCAATAAACCTACTCTTGGTTTTGTAAAACTTGACCTTGATTTTGTTCTTGTTTCCCTTCCTTCCATGGAGCTAACGCTGCTATGCTAACATGAGCTCCTGTCACATCACATCTGATGTGGTTCAAGGAGACAAAGGTTTAAATAAAAGTTAAAAGTTACATTTTGTGGTGGAAATGACAGTGAGAACAGGTGTTCTTTTTATGAAAAATAAATTAAATACTAATTGATCTTTCAAGCACATGATATTTTTCATTCAAATAAGGAATTTCTGTGCCATTTGTCAAGTTACTGTTGAATCAAATTTAATTTCAGTCTTATGAGGGACTGAGAGTCCAAAACCTGGACAAGGGACAAAAGACATACAGCAAAAACACTCCATATAAAACCATATTTTATATAATAAAAATAGTAATTTATCATACATTTTTTGTAAGTTCGTCTTTGTGTCTAGTAAATGCAGCATGAGTAAAAAAATGACAAACGTGTTTTTGTTTTTCTTATTTCTACCTAGGACACAAATTCTTTGATAGTTGGAGAATCACCCTCATGCATTTCCTGAAACTGTTAAATCTGAAAGCAAATGCCAAGTTTGTGTGTTTTATTGTGTAAAAATTCCATCTAGTTGACCGTGAACTGTAACTAAAATTTAAAAATGAGGAAGTGAGGAGCTGCGGATGCTAATTTGGATCGAAACAAACAATAAACCTGTAATGAAATAAATACGAGATGGCTAGATTTAATACCAGGAAAAACAGTAACAAGTCCACGGTCGAAATAAATAAGAAAACAACACGGCCGCTCCTCTATATCTCTTCACCCAGACTTAGATTTTTGCTGACAGGCTGTTTACAGGTTTCACTAACCTTCTGCACTGACCCTGGTCTCCTCACTGCACACTTTTGGCAGAGCTGAAAATGGAGTCTGTACAAAGGTGAATTTTGTGATGGGGAGGACCAATCACAGCTTTAGAGGCCTGGGGTTTGATTGTGCAGGGTTTTGTCCACCTTAAGGAGAGATTTAAGACTGGAGTGGGGGGCGCAGGGCGACGGGGAGGTTAGTTCTGGGCAAAACAATAGCTGTTACTGCAAAGCGAAGTTTCCTCACAATATTGTTTGAAATGGTTAAAAATCCAGATTACACAGCCTTGAAATAATCTTAGTGGCGCAGCGGTAAAATTGAAGTGATTTTGACTCCCATATTAGATTTTTAAGGACAGGAACCAGGACTAAACCAGAACTAAACTAAAATATGAAATATACAGTATAGGATTTGACAACAAAATCTGGTCTAATCCAGGACTAAACCAGGTCTACACTGGGATTTTAACAGGTCCAAAGTGCAAGTAAACTGATCTAAACTACTAAGATAAAATAAAAAAAATAAAAATAAATAAAATAAATAAAATAAATAAAATAAATAAAATAAATAAAATAAATAAAATAAATAAAATAAATAAAAATAAATAAAAATAAATAAAAATAAATAAAATAAAATAATCAAATAAATCAAATAAATCAAATAAATCAAATAAATAAAATAAATAAAATAAATAAAATAAATAATAATAATAATTAATAAATAAAATACTATATTTACTGTTTGATGTCATGTAGTACCTAAAATTTCACTGACCGCTAGACAGTACACACACACATATTTAATACGGTTTTGACCAGAAAGCCTAGTTTTTATACAAAAAATTCAATTTAAAGGGATATGCCACCCCCAGGTCAAATTTGGGCATCTCCCCACAGTCCAGAGACTAAAATAAGTGGTGGAAAGCGTTTTCCTGCTCACCCAGCCATTGTCCGAGTCTGTCGCCACTGACCGCCGCGGTATCTGGTGCTCCTCCGCCTTAGACTGGAGTCTAACGTCGCCAGAGAAAGATTTCGGCCAAAAGGAATTAATTTGCTCGATGCGTTTCCCAATTACTTTGTGTGTAGTGCGCATTCATATCGAGTGCAAATAAATGTGCAAATCAACACGGAGAGCTTGCCTTGGTCATTTTGGGTGGGAACTATTTTCCAGTGCGTAAGAATACAGCCGTATCACGCAGTACGCTACCAGGGGAATCCCAGTTACGCACCGGGAAGGGAGTTCCCCTGTTGCACAACGTGGTGCGTGATACGACTGTATTCTTACGCACTGGAAAATAGTTCCCACCCAAAATGACCAAGGCAAGCTCTCCGTGTTGATTTGCACATTTATTTGCACTCGATATGAATGCGCACTACACACAAAGTAATTGGGAAACGCATCGAGCAAATTAATTCCTTTTGGCCGAAATCTTTCTCTGGCTACGTTAGACTCCAGTCTAAGGCGGAGGAGCACCAGTTACCGCGGCGGTCAGTGGCGACAGACTCGGACAATGGCTGGGTGAGCAGGAAAACGCTTTCCACCACTTATTTTAGTCTCTGGACTGTGGGGAGATGCCCAAATTTGCCCTGGGGGTGGCATATCCCTTTAAGTAAAACGTTAAATAAGGTTAAAGCAAAGTAGAGTACAGTATCATTTCTCTTGCTTTAGAAAAGATTGTAAAAACAGCTCTAAGGGTCAAAATAAGGCCGTGTCCGTGAACCGGAAAGTAAGGCTGATGTTCCGTTAGCATGCTAGTTGATTTTAGCTTTACAGTGACAGTAAAACTCCACGTTGGGCTTCAAAAGTTGTGAAAATCGCTCGTAAACTCATCACGGTGGATGTTTGAAATGCATAAGGTAAGTGAGGAGTAACTTTGGAACACTGCAAAGCATTTAAAACAAAGTAGTTCTGCTTTTCCACATTTCTAAGGCTGTAACAATCCGCTACGACAACTTGAATATTTTCCAAAACAATAAATCAAATTGTAGTTTTCTCCACAGTGAGATCGTTGAGCAGCATTAGGAGTCGGAGCTGGGCAGTCTGCAGTGATGTGAGTGGACAGTGTGTCTGTATGTGGAACAGGGAGACTTCAGGGTGCATTAAGCTGACATGTTTGCAGAGGGGCACCCATAGGCCACAGGCGCACACGCACGCCAATGACATCACCATCGCCACAGCCGCAAGTTTAGATTCGGAGGAAAAAAAAAAGAACAGGGGAGGTAGGACAAAGGTAAAGAACGGACTGCGAAGAAAGAGCCTCTTGTTTTCACTGAGAGGTTTTACATGTCAAGAATAAATGCGGATTTAAACATGCATGTAGGGATGGAAGATGGATGCCAGCTCATGTACAGGATGACATTTTGGTCCCCGGTTCAAATCCCGGACAATGTGGAGCCTCTTTATGTGGAGTTTGCATGTTCTTCCCCTCTCTGGATGTTTAAAGGGTCCATAGTGTGGTATTTTCTGAGTTATACTTGTGTTTCCTCTTCACAAACAGACCTGAAATGTTTAACCACAAATGTTTAACACACAAACTCTGCATGATTCTCTCAAACTAGAAACACAAGGGGATTTAAGTGTCTTGCCCAAGGACACAACAGCAGAAGCAACATTAACAATCTATAGACTGTCGTCAAGTATTTCCACTTAGTCCACTACTGTTTAGGTTTTAAGTGTTTTGGACTACTACTACTACTACTACTACTACTGCTACTGCTACTGCTACTGCTACTACTACTACTACTACTACTACTGCTGCTGCTACTACTACTACTACTGCTACTGCTACTGCTGCTACTACTACTACTACTGCTGCTACTGCTACTGCTACTACTACTACTACTACTGCTGCTACTGCTACTACTACTAATACTACTACTACTGCTGCTACTGCTACTGCTACTACTACTACTACTACTGCTGCTACTGCTACTGCTACTACTACTACTACTACTGCTGCTACTGCTATTGCTACTGCTACTACTACTACTACTACTGCTGCTACTACTACTACTGCTACTGCTACTGCTACTACTACTACTACTACTGCTGCTACTGCTACTACTACTACTACTACTAGTACTGCTACTGCTGCTGCTGCTGCTGCTGCTGCTACTGCTACTGCTACTACTACTACTGCTACTGCTACTACTACTAGTACTGCTACTGCTACTACTACTACCACTGCTACTACTACTGCTACTGCTACTACTACTACTACTAGTACTGCTACTACTACTACTACTGCTACTACTACTACTACTACCACTGCTACTACTACTACTACTACTGCTACTGCTACTACTACTACTACTACCACCACTGCTACTACGACTACTACTGCTACTGCTACTGTGACTGCTACTACTACTACTACTACTACTACTACTACTACTACTACTACTACTACTGCTACTGCTACTGCTACTACTACAGTACTACTATTTCTGCTACTACTCCTACTGCTACTACTCCTACTGCTACTACTACAACTACTACTGGTACTACTGCTACTACTACAACTACTACTGCTGCTACTGCTACTACTGCTGCTACTACTACTACTACTACTACTACTACTACTACTACTGCTACTACTCCTACTGCTACTACTACTACTACTACTACTGCTGCTACTACTACAATTGAGTTTGTGAACCTGCCCTGATCCATCTGACTGGGAACTGGGATTGAACCATGAACCAAGGTACCGTATCACCAGCCCGTAATAAAGTTTGTTGTAAATTAGTATTTTGTTTTGTTTTCTTTTGTCTAATTTGACGATTCTGGTTCATATTCACCAAGCGTACTTATCACTATTTCAAAAAAAGACACTTGTAAAAACATTATTTTCTTTTCAAAACTTTCAAATCACTTCACCAAACATCAAATCCATTCCGTCTAGCCGATTATTAGCACTCGAGGCTAGCAGATACCACGCTAATAGCTAAAATAAATGGTTCTCCAATCGCCCCAGGCTAAAAGAGCAGTCCAAAACAAAAAAAGGAAAAAAGAAAGAAAACTGCGACACAGAAGATGGAGAGAGAGAAGGGGAGACAGGCTAATCCTTCCCAGATGTGGCTCTCCGACTGTGCGCGCATGAGGTTGAATTGACAGATTTACTCGGGCCCTTAAACGCAGCGGACAGGCCGGGCGGCGGACTGTAAGGAGGGCCTTGTTAGAAGAGGTCCGGGCCCCTCGCGGCAGACCGGGGTTAGAGGGCCCTGCTGCAGATCTAATGTATTCAACTATTAAGACGTGGCTGACGGGACGTGGGGAGTTTTGACTTCTCCGGTGTACGGTAGGGTTGGTTTGATGAGAGAAGAGGTGAAAGTACACGTAAAGGTCAGATCTGTGGAGAGGAGACCCCCGCTCGCAGTCAGGGCGCCTGTTTCTCGAGGTATTTTCGAGCTGTAAAACCACCTGTAATTGAATAAATGTGAGGTAGAGCTGTTTAAAGTCATACGGTGGAACATTCCAGGCAGAGCAACGACAGGTGACGAAGCCCCAACCAAAAAAAGTTACATACTGCACCTTTAACATGGACTTAAAGATACAGTGTGTAACTTTCAGGAGGTGGCGTGACACCTTCTTGATTCCATAGAAATAGAAAATTAAAATAATACTTCGGAACATTCTTGATGGAGATAGGTTTCGTGCTACAGTATACTGTTGCCATGGAAACAAGAAGGTAAAGGCCCTTTTCCAGACCAGGTAAGAGTCAGGTTTATGGACCAAAAGGAAAACAAAACAAAACATACTTTATTCTGGTTTATTTGTGACTAAAAATTTTGTTAATTACAAGAACCTGTGAAATTGCTACTTTCACCACTACTTCAATTACTACTAACTACTTCTATGACCATTACTACAGTACTTCTGCCAACTACTTCATGGCTTTTATGACAAATGTCACCTTTACTGCTTCTATCACAACAGCCATGTACTACAAGACGTACTTTTCCTTTGCATACCACTGAAACCTACAACCACCAAAATGAAAAGAACATTTTAAGAAGTTGATGAAGATGAATGAATCTGCCGGCTGAGGATGCCCCAGGACACAATACTACTACTACTACTACTACTACTACTACTACAGCTACTACTTCTACTATTACTACAACTACTACTACATATTATTCTCTGCTTCTGTTATCTAAACTGTCAAATTTTTGCTTGGTGTTGATTTTTAGGTGTGAATTCTACTAGTGTCACGATGAAGGAGAAGGAGGACCGAAAACGCTGTTAAAGTTCAATACAGTGGTCCCTCGCTATATCGCGGTTCACCTTTCACGGCCTTGTTGTTTCGCAGATTTTTTTATTCCAATTTTTTTTAATAGTGTATCAACGCACATTGTGTTCTGCGTCCTGATTGGCTAAGGGACTGTAGACCTTTGCCGATTTGTCGATCGCTGAAGTGCTGAACCCGCGACAGCGAAGAGGCGCCAGGACGAAGAGGCTCGGTCAGAGGAACTGTGAAATACACGCGATATGTTTAGGGTCTTAGGTTTCATTCTATAATACTGTGCCTTTTTTCTTGAAAATCTACGAAAGTTTGAGTGAAATGTGAGAAAATGTTAATGCCAGTCTGAGAAAAGTGTAGAATGTGTGTGATGAGGCGTTTACAGCCTTAAAACTGTAGAATTATTGTAAAATATAAAGCTGACTACTTTGCGGATTTCGCCTATTGCGGGTTATTTTTAGAACGTAACCACCGAGATAAACGAGGGACCGCTGTATAACAAAGAATGACCAAAAATCCAAAAATAGAAAATGACAAGACAAGACACTGACGATGACAATGGACCAACACAGAACACAGGCTATAAGTGCAAACAAGAATAAGACATGGGTAAAGTAGGGGACAAACATTAACAGACAGGAAGTAGAACTCGAAAACTACTAGCACACATAAATAAAATAAACACAAATAAACACAAATAAAACACCAAGAGGAATAAGACACCAGAATTTGCAAAGACAATGACAAAACACGAACCATGACAACTAGTTTTATACGTCAATCTCTCAAGATGTGACAAAGAGCCTGGGAAGCAACACATTTAGAAGGGAATCCACATGCAAATCAGCCAGACATTTTGAGTTACGTTACAAGAACTAACGCGACAATGTTGTAATCATCGTTATCAGACTAAATTCGGTGTTAAAAGGTGCATTGTTTAACTTTTCTGGTAGAGGGTCCGTCAACGCTTTTCCTCGATGGAGACGTTATTGCTTTGTCTGAAATGTTTTACCGTATGGTATAAAACCTTTCTATCTTCACGGAGACCAAACCGGACGACGTTACAGGTCAGATCTGTGGAGAAAATGTCTGTTTCTCTAGGTTTTTTGGAGCTATAATAAATAATAATAACACATCAGACTTGTATAGCGCTTTTTTGGACACTCAAACGCTTTATAAACAAACAGGAAGCAACACTGTAGAAAACAGGCAAATCATGAGGCGAGTCATGGGGCGAGTCATGGGGCAAATCATGGGGCGAGTCATGGGGCAAATCATGGGGCGAATCATGGAGCGAACCATGGGGCAAATCATGGGGCGAACCATGGGGTGAATCATGGGGCGAAACATGGGGTGAATCATGGGGCGAACCATGGGGTGAATCATGGGGCGAACCATGGGTAAAATCATGGGGCGAACCATGGGGCGAACCATGGGGCGAACCATGGGGCAAATCATGGGGCAAACCATGGGGCGAATCATGGGGCGAATCATGGAGCGAACCATGGGGCGAACCATGGGGCAAATCATGGAGCGAACCATGGGGCGAATCATGGGGCGAATCATGGGGCGAAACATGGGGCGAATCATGGGGCGAACCATGGGTAAAATCATGGGGCGAACCATGGGGCGAACCATGGGGCGAACCATGGGGCGAATCATGGGGCGGATCATGGGGCGAACCATGGGGCGAACCATGGGGCGAACCATGGGGCGGATCATGGAGGAAATCATGGGGAGAATGCCAGATTGAACAGGCGAGTTCCTGATGGATTGTGGGAGTGAGTTCTGAAGGGAAGGGGCGGCGGCAGCGAAGGATCGTGCAGCGAAGGCTTGTTCCCCCAAATGATAAAACCACCTATAATTGAATAAACGTAAGAGAGCAATGACATATCAATAGAAGCAAGCAGGTGACGGACCCTCCATCAGAAAAGTTACACAATGCACCTTTAAAGTAGTACATTTTGAAAACATTAACAGTTTATACTACTGGGTTTCAGTATGGACATTCTATAGGCCAATACTATTTAATACAGATGTGGGGTAGTTAAAAAGAGTGTATACAAAATTCAGGGACATCTTCCAAAACACCATGAACAATTTTGAAGGACACGGAAATCAACTTTGCAAACCTCTCGTATGATGTCATCGTATCAAACCGAACCGGCCAAGGACTCCGCAGTATCCGCTTACTTCCCATCCTGCATATTTCGAAGTACTTGGATGAAAAACATGAGGAAAAAAAAATTGCGCTGACAGATTTCGGAGTACACACAAAAGCAACCCACAGGAGAGTTTGTTAATAACTGAAAGTGTAAAAGCGGTCTTTCACCTCTACCATAATTACTACTAGAAATAAAAAAATACTCCTTATTTAGTAAATACAATGTCAGTTTTCAACATTAAATCATAGTAATTTCTTTTATACTATATATCTATGTAATCCCACCGTGGTCCATGGGCGTATACTAGTCTATGTGTAGTCAAAGTTCAAAGTCAGCTCTATTGTCACAAACCATATGTACAGGTTGCACACACAGGATTTGAAATTGCAGCGCCCCCTAGGCCCACAGTGAACATAAAACATCTGATAAACAAGACAATAAACACCATGACTAAAACATCACATATACCCGTAACAAAACTTAGACTTAGACAAACTTTACTGACACACAAGAGAAATTGTTTTGGGTGCGGTAGCTCATTCATCAAATATATAATATATAACAGAGGGTAAAAAGAAAAAAATAGATGGAATAGCGACCAAAGAGCAATAGGCCAGTGAAAAGTACAGTAAACTTGTATACAGTATATGCAGCAGTGTCAGTGTCATTTAAGTGTCATTTAAGCAGCAGAGTCAGTGTAATTTAAATGTCATTTAAGCAGCAGAGTCAGTGTCATTAAAGTGTCATTTAAGCAGCAGAGTCAGTATAATTTAAGTGTCATTTAAGCAGCAGTGTCAGTGTCATTTAAGTGTCGTTTAAGCAGCAGAGTCAGTGTCATTTAAGTGTCATTTAATCAGCAGTCAGTGTCATTTAAGCAGCAGAGTCAGTGTCATTTAAGTGTCATTTAATCAGCAGTCAGTGTCATTTAAGCAGCAGAGTCAGTGTAATTTAAGTGTCATTTAAGCAGCAGAGTCAGTGTAATTTAAGTGTCATTTAAGCAGCAGTGCCAGTGTCATTTAAATGTCATTTAAGCAGCAGAGTCAGTGTCATTAAAGTGTCATTTAATCAGCAGTCAGTGTCATTTAAGCAGCAGAGTCAGTGTAATTTAAGTGTCATTTAAGCAGCAGAGTCAGTGTCATTTAAGTGTCATTTAAGCAGCTAAGTCAGTATAATTTAAGTGTCATTTAAGCAGCTAAGTCAGTGTAATTTAAGTGTCATTTAATCCCCTCTACTAATTACTACAAAACTATGGCCTCGTCTTTCGGTTTGTTTTTCGAACCAAACCAGCCAAGGTCCTGTGTATTTCGGAGTACTTGCAGAGGTGGGGAGAGTAGCCAAACCAAGGTTATTATAGTTAACGAAAACGAACGAAAAAACGAAAACTAACATTGAAAAAAATATTTTCGTTACCTGAAATAAATAAAAACGACAATTAAAAGAACTAAAACTAAAACTAACTAAAGTTATAGATAAATCGCTCTTCGTTTTTTTTTCTTTGTCAGTTCATTTCCAAGCCTTTTTCGGAGTTAGTAATTTGGAGGTTTTGGTGTGTGTTTTTATTTGTTTTTGCACTTTGTGGATGGCTTTCGTTGTTGTGGGGGTAAACCTGAATAAATGTTTTAAAATTGTATTTGATTGTTGTAAGTTTGAGAACACAATACTTTCTTTTTGAATCCTGCACTTGACAAATAACCCAAAGTATAACACAAAAGTAAAACTGAGCAGTTAGAAAAAAACTAAAACTATCAGAGCCGCACTAAAAACTAATTCAAACTAACTGAATTAAAGGGGGGGAAAAAGTCAAAACTAAACTATAATGCAAAATCCCAAACTATTATAACCTTGAGCCAAACATTGTACTAAGTAACAATAACGTTACTTCAAAATAATATTACTCAAGCAGAAGTACGATGTAGTGGTCCAAGAAATTAGTCAAATAAGAGAAACTGTCAGGACAAAAGATCTGGTTTATAATTTGAAGTTATTATAATTTAATGGACAAAACGTCAAATAATTAATGACGCAATTATTTCCTGGTATTTTCAAAGGAAAGACACAAAAATGAGACAAAAGAAATTAGAGCTTTTGTCACGTGTAGATTTAGTCACAGTGGGAAGAAGGACACTGTTACTTCAAAATACGGCGGAAGCAGGAGTAAGTGTACACTGTGAACTCTGAAAAGTACAATTCATTTAAAATGCTACTCGGCTAAATGTAACGGAGTACTAGCACCTCTGAGTACTTCAAATACATTAAAAAAATCATAAAAAATGAGCCGACAGACTTCGGAAGTACACATCTCTCCGACAAAAGCGACCCGCATGGAGGTACGTCGAGGAGGGGGGAGATCCAGAGACTGTAAGGGTATAATTTTCTACAATCAGCCCACGCTAGCAACAGCAATTAGGGCGACTGTGCCTGGCTCCCCTCGTGCTCGTAGGCAGGGGGTAGTCAGGCCCTCTCCTCCTCCTGCTCGGGCTTTCTTGCGGTCAGGTCGGGTGGCTCAGGGGCACCGCGCAGCAAATTTGATAATTCCACCTCCAAATGGACCAAAGCCTGGTGTCACGGCCTGTATACGCCGCCGTCTTTGAGTGGATGTTGTCAGGGTATGGGGGAGGGAGTAGAACCGTCAACCTCCTCAGCCTCTCCTCTTCTTCGCCAGTGTTAGGGTCGGTCATTGTCTCCGTGTTAAGTCGCGATCACAACGCAATCGGCGTGCATCCTGATAATTCAATTAAATGGTTACATCTTTATACAGCGCTTTTCCACCTTCAAGGCACCCAAAGCCCTTTACAATAAGGAACCACTCACCCGTTCACACACCAGTGTACGCAGACACTGGCGGCGAGGTGGGTTAAGTGTCTTGCCCAAGGACACAACGGCAGCGTTCATCTGTGGGAGCTGGAATCGTACCGCCAACCTGTGCGTCAGTGGATCTGAACGCTGAACCGATGAAGTTCTTTAATGTCAAGAGCGCGATTCAAACGGCCAACCTTCGGATCAGTGTAAAGCGCGATACCAACTGACGCTGCTGCACATCGCATCAGGTTTGTGAAGTTGTATTGTGCAGTTTTGTATCATGTTTTTGTATATTTATGGAGAATTGTCCTGTGGGAGCAGGGGCGAAGTAGCAAAAGGAGAAGATAAGATAATCCTTTATTTGTCCCACAATGGGGAAATTGCAGTGTCACAACGCAAGTTTCAGAAACAGTAGGAAAATATGAGCAAGCATCAAAATTAAGATAAATAATAATGATAATAAGTATGTACAATCAACTAAAAAACACAATAGTGTAAGGTTAAAAGGCACAGGAACGCTGCACAATAAATTGATTCTGAGCAGTGAACAAACAGCAGTTAAAGTGACTCCAGTTCAGTAATATATAATATCACTACGATAAAGTGACTCAGATGAAATTCAATTTGTCAACTGGACAAAAGTTTATTTGGTCGAATACGTGATGATCTCGTCAAATCTCAGAAGCTCAGCAGGGCAGGGCCTGGTCAGTACTTGAATGGGAGACATTGTGTCCGTAGGCAAGACACTTCACCCACATTGCCTAGTATGAAAGTGCTGTGTGTGTGTGTGAGTGTTGGAGATGGTGCAGATTGGCAGCCTCGCATCCGTCGGTCTGCCCCAGGGCAGCTGTGGCTAAAAAAGTAGCTTACCACCACCAAGTGTGAATGAAGATTTAAGATTAAGTCTTTATTTGGTCTCACACACAATGACACACAGTGACACACGGGAGAAATTTGACTTCTGCATTTGACCCATCCTTTTTTCAGGAGCAGTGAGCAGCCATCTTTGGGCGCTCGGGGGGCAGTACCGTAAAGGGTCTTGCCCAAGGACCCACACTGGTTTGCTCATTGCCGGGGGGGATTTGAACCAGCCGGTTATGAACATGAATGAGTGAATGAACAATGAACTGTAAAGCGCTTTGGGTGTCATGAAAGGCGCCATATATATATGCTATGAATTATTATTATTATTATTATTATTATTATTATTATTATTATTATTATTATTATTATTATTATTATTATTATTATTATTATTATTATTATTATTATTATTAGATGGGAGACAAAAGGAGGAGGAGGAAGAGGAGGAGGAGGAGGAGGAGGAGCTCTGCAGAGGCTCTGAGGAAACAGAGGAGTCTGTGTTTGATCTGTGTGGTCCTGAACTCAACTTCTGCTGTGTGCAAGACCCCGTACACTCTACTACTACTACTACTACTACTACTACTACTACTGCTACTGCTACTGCTACTGCTGCTACTGCTACTGCTACTGCTGCTGCTGCTACTGGTACTGCTACTACTACTACTACTACTACTACTACTACTACTGCTACTGCTACTGCTACTGCTGCTACTGCTACTGCTACTGCTACTGCTGCTGCTGCTACTGCTACTGCTACTGCTACTGCTACTACTACTACTACTGCTACTGCTACTGCTACTGCTACTGCTGCTACTGCTACTGCTACTACTACTACTGCTACTACCACTGCTACTACTACTACTGCTAGTACTACTACTACTACTGCTACTGCTACTGCTGCTGCTGCTACTGCTACTGCTACTGCTACTGCTACTACTACTACTGCTACTACCACTGCTACTACTACCACTGCTAGTACTACTACTACTACTACTACTACTACTGCTACTACTACTACTACTACTACTACTACTACTACTGCTACTACCACTGCTAGTACTACTACTACTACTACTATTACTGCTAGTACTACTATTAGTACTACTACTGCTACTGCTACTACTACTACTACTACTGCTAGTAGTACTAGTAGTAGTAGCAGTAGTAGTAATAGTCGTTTTCTCACTGGTTTACTCTGATCAAGGATCATAATAAGTCATGGTAGTAAGTGGAGGAGTAGTAGTACTAGTATTAATACATGCAGTAGTTGTAATAGTAGATGCAGTATTGGTAGTACTAGTAGTAGCTGTAGTAACATGTGGTGATATGTAGTAGTAGTAGTAGTAGCAGTAATTGTAGATGCAACAGTAAAAGTGGAAATAGTAGACAGACACAGTAATAGTAGTAGATGTAATAGTAGCACTAGTAGTAGTAGCAGTAGTAGTAGTAGTAGTAGTAGTAGTAGTAGTAGTAGTAGATGCAGTAGTCGCTTTTCTAGTGGGAAGTCCGCTCGTTTCCATGGAGATGTTATTGCCTTTCCTGCAGTGTTCCACAGTATGTCTTAAACGTCGACCTTGTACAGTGTGTGTTCAGTTACAGGTTTCTCGGTGGATGAAAAACATGTATTCTTATGAACTTGGACGCCTCTCCACAGATCTGAACTGTAACTTTGTCAGCCGCCATAAACACTGCACCCTTAACTATAAGAAAAGAAAAGAAATCTTTGCAATTGAATTATTTTCTTGTTATGGTCCAGTAGTTATACAGTAGTACTTCTACTTGTGAGTACTTCTTCCTGTGATGTGTCATAGTTGGTTGGATGGGAAATGTCAGTACACAGTAGTAGTAGTGTAGTAGTAGTGTGTATTTGTGTATTGTGCGTACTGGGTAAGTGCTGGCTGACAGCGCCGGGGCAGATCCGGTTACTCCGTCTGCACACAGGCTGATCCTCAAACCAGGAAGTGGCGGGGTCAAAGGGCATCAGTTCACAGCGCGCACGGACGAACCGAGCGCATCCACCCGGAGCGCCGTTTATACTGTCCACTCTGTGTCCACTCTGTGTCCACTCTGTGATTTATACTGTCCACTCTGTGTCCACTCTGTGTCCACTCTGTGATACTGTCCACTCTGTGATACTGTCCACTCTGTGACTTATACTGTCCACTCTGTGATACTGTCCACTCTGTGATACTGTCCACTCTGTGACTTATACTGTCCACTCTGTGATACTGTCCACTCTGTGTCCACTCTGTGACTTATACTGTCCACTCTGTGATACTCTCCACTCTGTGTCCACTCTGTGACTTATACTGTCCACTCTGTGACTTATACTGTCCACTCTGTGTCCACTCTGTGATTTATACTGTCCACTCTGTGACTTATACTGTCCACTCTGTGATTTATACTGTCCACTCTGTGTCCACTCTGTGACTTATACTGTCCACTCTGTGACTTATACTGTCCACTCTGTGATACTGTCCACTCTGTGTCCACTCTGTGACTTATACTGTCCACTCTGTGTCCACTCTGTGATACTGTCCACTCTGTGTCCACTCTGTGACTTATACTGTCCACTCTGTGTCCACTCTGTGATACTCTCCATTCTGTGTCTTATACTGTCCACTCTGTGATACTGTCCACTCTGTGTCCACTCTGTGACTTATACTGTCCACTCTGTGATACTCTCCATTCTGTGTCTTATACTGTCCACTCTGTGATACTGTCCACTCTGTGTCCACTCTGTGACTTATACTGTCCACTCTGTGATACTCTCCACTCTGTGTCCACTCTGTGATACTGTCCACTCTGTGACTTATACTGTCCACTCTGTGATACTGTCCACTCTGTGTCCACTCTGTGATTTTAACGCCAATGTACCAGAACTGACGAAGCCTCTTGGATGAGCGGCGAAACGTTTTCGACCAAACAAACTTTGTCCAGTTGACAAATTGAATTTCTCCTTTTATCATGGACGACTGAGGGACTCTTCACGCATAGTAGTGCTAGTAGTAGTAGTAGTAGCAGTAGTAGCCGTAGTACTAGTAGCAATAGTAGTAGTAGCAGTAGTAGTAGTAGTAGTTGTTGTTGTAGTTTCAGTAATAGTAGCAGCAGTAGTTAATAGTAGTAGTTCTAGTAGTACTACAACTACTACTGCTACTACTACTACTGCTACTACTACTGCTACTACTGCAACTTCTACTGCTACTGCTACTACTATAGCACCACATACTACTACAACTACTACTAGTACTACCACTGCATCTACTATTACAACTACTGTATATATTGCTACTAGTACTACTCCACCACTTACTACTACTGCTTTTTATTATCCTTGCCCCAAGTAAGCCAGTGAGAAAACTACTACTACTACTTCTGCTGCTGCTCCACATACTACTCCTACTACTGTACTGCGCCTACTACAGCGACTTCTGCATCCGTTAGTACTAATACTCCAACTCCCACAAGCCCCTGTACCAGCACTACGCACGCTAATGTGGCTAAAGCTAACATTAGCGTGCGTAGTGCTGGTACATGAGGCGGTTTATTGTAGTGGGATAAACATACACGACTGAGCAAAGGACGGCCCGGTGTCAGGGGAGGTCAGGGGAGGTCAGGGGAGGCGCAGAGTAAATAACCAGCCCCGAGGTGAGCGCCCGAGGACCCGAGCGGGGCCACAGCCATAATATACACTCATGTTTGTGAAGATTTAACTCTGCACGATGAGGAGGAATTCTGCATGTGAGGAAGAAGGTGCGGAGACGGTGTTAAACGTGCACTTTTCTGATAGAGGAGCCGCTTTTATTTTCATTATCCCAGCACAATACACTTTATTTTATCATAAGTCAATTTGTGATCAATACTTTCAGGGTCACTCCAGAATTGGACATTTTACATCCCAAACAACTATGACACATCACAGGAAGAAGTACTCACAAGTAGAAGTACTACTGGACCATAACAAGAAAATAATTTAATTGCAAACTGCTACTACTACTACTACTACGACTACTACTACTACTACTACTACTGCTACTACTACTGCTACTACTACTGCTACTACTACTACTGCTACTACTACTACTACTGCTACTACTGCTACTACTACTGCTACTACTACTGCTACTACTACTGCTACTGCTGCTACTACTACTACTGCTGCTACTACTACTACTGCTACTACTACTGCTACTACTACTGCTACTACTACTACTACTGCTACTACTGCTGCTACTGCTACTACTGCTGCTACTGCTACTACTACTGCTACTACTACTACTGCTACTACTACTGCTACTGCTACTACTACTGCTGCTACTACTACTGCTACTGCTACTGCTACTACTGCTACTGCTGCTACTACTACTACTGCTACTGCTACTGCTACTACTACTACTACTGCTACTGCTACTGCTACTACTGCTACTGCTGCTACTACTACTACTGCTACTACTACTACTACTACTGCTACTACTACTGCTACTGCCACTGCTACTACTACTATTACAGCTGCTGCTACATTTTACGTCCCACCCATCAAATATTAAATAATCCACAAACAAAATACTAAAACATACAGTTTCTGAGTGAATTTACTTGTCCTGAGACCAAATCTAAAAAACTAAGAGAAAAGAATGCTTGAAAATAGTTTTAAAAATACCAAATAAGTCTGGAGTACCCCCAATATGACATTTTCCTCTTGTCCCACCCTCTAATGACCAAACTGAATCTCAAATAAACCAGTTAAAATTGAATTTTGTATAATTTGTTTCATTTCCATCTCTTGTAACTGTGGAACATTTGTTTTAATAGACATAATATTTCAAATAATTATTATTATTCATGGAACATGTGTCCCACAACCTGCACCAACCCTGTTACCAGAACATTTTTAGCCTGGTAGAAGAAGAAGAAAGCAGAACATGATCAATCAATCAATCAATCAATCAATCAATCAATCAATCAATCAACAGTGAACCACATGATCCCCTGGACTTGACGTCATCAAACAGTTTTCCAAAAGAATGGGCAGAGCAAAGGTTTGTCTTCTCTTCTATTTTTCATATTTTTATAACATCGTTAGCCTTGATTGAATGTCTCACTCTGCCTCATGCAACCCTGTTATGCAAATGAGCAGAATAAGACAATTATTATTATTATTTTTCCTTTACTTATTTGCATAAATACGTTTTTCCTCTTGATTAGCAGTAACAGCTAAACAGCTTCTACTCCTGAGATTAAAGCCCAAATGTCCAATTGTGAAATGAACCTTCACTTCAGACACATTTAAAAACCAGAGCGAGGCCCATAAATGTACAGCCCTGTGTCTGCCACAGCACCAGGACAAATACTGGAAATCGTATCGGCTCAAAGAGCAGGGAGAGGTCAGAGGTCAGAGGTCAGAGGGTCAGAGTGTTAATGTGGCGGACATCTTTGGAAGGTATAACATAAGTTTTGATTCTGATTTTGAAACAGTGGGACTGCAGCAGAGGTCGGATAGAAGTCTGTTAGCGTTAAAGGGATATGCCACCCCCAGGTCAAATTTGGGCATCTCCCCACAGTCCAGAGACTAAAATAAGTGGTGGAAAGCGTTTTCCTGCTCACCCAGCCATTGTCCGAGTCTGTCGCCACTGACCGCCGCGGTATCTGGTGCTCCTCCGCCTTAGACTGGAGTCTAACGTCGCCAGAGAAAGATTTCGGCCAAAAGGAATTAATTTGCTCGATGCGTTTCCCAATTACTTTCTGTGTAGAGCTTGCCTTGGTCATTTTGGGTGGGAACTATTTTCCAGTGCGTAAGAATACAGCCGTATCACGCAGCACGCTGCCAGGGGAATCCCAGTTACGCACCGGGAAGGGAGTTCCCCTGTTGCACAACGTGGTGCGTGATACGGCTGTATTCTTACGCACTGGAAAATAGTTCCCACCCAAAATGACCAAGTCAAGCTCTACACAGAAAGTAATTGGGAAACGCATCGAGCAAATTAATTCCTTTTGGCCGAAATCTTTCTCTGGCGACGTTAGACTCCAGTCTAAGGCGGAGGAGCTGCAGATACCGCGGCGGTCAGTGGCGACAGACTCGGACAATGGCTGGGTGAGCAGGAAAACGCTTTCCACCACTTATTTTAGTCTCTGGACTGTGGGGAGATGCCCAAATTTGACCTGGGGGTGGCATATCCCTTTAAACGTGGCGGACATCTTTGGAAGGTTTGGCTGTTTAATACGATTACTTTGACTTAGACAAACTTTATTGATCCACAAGGGAAATTATTTGGATACAGCAGCTTCACGTCACAATATAAAATAATAACCGAGAGTAACAAAAATAGAAGAAAAGAGACGGGTGTCAAATGAGACATAATTATAAATGTAAATGTTTATGTACAAGTAAAAATATAATAGAAAAATAAGTAATAAAATATTTTAAATATTTTAAATATTATATATTAAAATATATTAAAAATACTCCTTTTCTGGAAAAAAAAATAGAATATTACATCTCTCTCTTTCTCTCTCTCTTTCTCTCTTCTTCTCTTTCTTTCATTCCCTCTCTCTCTTTTTCTCTCACTCCCCCTCTCTCTCTCTCTTCTTCTTTTATTACCTCTCTCTTTCTCTCACTCCCTCTCTCTCTTTCATTCCCTCTCTTTCTCTCTCTTCTTCTCTTTTGTTACCTCTCTCTTTCCCTCTCTCTTTCTCTCTCGCTCTGTCACTCATTTCTTTCATTACCTCTCTCTTTCATTCCCTCTCTCTCTTTCTCTCTCTTCTTCTTCCATTCTCTCTCTCTCTTTTTCTCTCTTCTTCTCTTTCATTCCCTCTCTTTCTCTCACTCTGCTTCTTTTCTTTTATTCCCTCTATCACTCTTTCTCCGCCTCTCTCTTTCTCTCTCTTCTTCTCTTTCATTACCTCTCATTCTCTCTTGCTGTGCCTCTCTTTCATTCCCTCTCTCTCTCTCTCTCTCTCTTCTTCTCTTTCATTACCTCTGTCTCTTTCTCTCCCTCTCTCTCACTCTCCCCCTCTCTCTTTCTTTCCCTCTCTCTCTTCTTCTCTTTCTTTCCCTCCCTCTCTTTTTCTCTCTTGCTCTGGCTCTCTTCTCTTCTTTCATTCCCTCTCTCTCTCTCTCTCTTTCTCTTCTTCTCTTTCATTCTCTCTCTCTCTCTTTCTCTTTCATTCTCTCTCTCTCTTCTTCTCTTTCATTCCCTCTCTCCCTCTTTCTCTTCTTCTCTTTCATTACCTCTCTCTCGCTCTCTCTCACTCTCCCCCTCTCTCTTTCTTTCCCTCTCTCTCTTATTCTCTTTCTTTCCCTCTCTCTTTCTCTCTTTCTCTCTCTCTCTTCTTCTTTCTTTCCCTCTCTCTCTCTTCTTCTTTTTCATTCCCTCTCTTTCTCTTTCTCTCTCACTCTCCCACTCTCTCATTTCCCTCTCTGTCACTCTCTCGTCTTTTCTTCCATTCCCTCTCTCTCTCTCTTCTCTCTCTTCTTCTCTTTCATTCTCTCTCTCTTCTTTTCTTTCATTCTCTCTCTCTCTCTCTCTTTCATACACTGTCAGTATTCTCTCTCTCTGTGTCTTGTGCCGTGTCCCCGTTTTACTGTCCTCCTACACATTTTTACTGTCGACTTTTTTTTCCCCATATAAGCCCTTGTGTCCCTCCCTCTCTCTCTCCATCCCTTCCTCCCTCACCCCCCCCCCCTCTCTCTCTCTCTCTCTCTCTGTGTGCCTGCGTTTCGTCAGTATAATTCTCCCAAATGAGGATGTGTGGAACGACTTTTCTGTTTTTTACCGCTGCCATTTTAAGGACCCCGTCACACACACACACACACACACCTACACACACACACACACACACACACACACACACACACACCTACACACACACACACACACACACACACCTACACACGCACACACACACACACACACACACACACACACACGGGGCCCCTACACCACAACCACTTCATTTAATCCGGGCCCTTTACGGAGTGCGTCTGGTACAGCTGCAGACCCTCCTGCAGTAAAGTCAACGTTTATTGAATTAGCCCGAGTTCGGAGTTTGGTGTTTGGTGTTTGGTGTTTTCCAGGCACAAGTAGCAGCGACCGATAATACGACGATACCGAGCGACCGAAGTGGGACAGAGAGGTCAGAGAGAGGGAAAAAGGGAGTGTTAAATGTGGTGGCCATCTTTGGAAGGTATAGGATTAGTTTTAATAACATTTAAAACAGGGAGAAGCTTTGTGGCAGCCATCTTTGGACTGTATACAGTTCATTTTAATGAAAGTTTGTCTAAAACTGGGAGAAGTTTAAGATTCTGAAATAGAGAGACCAAAGCAGGGGTGGGATAGAGGTCTAGAGGGGTCAGAATAAAGCGAGTGTTAAAGGGATATGCCACCCCCAGGTCAAATTTGGGCATCTCCCCACAGTCCAGAGACTAAAATAAGTGGTGGAAAGCGTTTTCCTGCTCACCCAGCCATTGTCCGAGTCTGTCGCCACTGACCGCCGCGGTAACTGGTGCTCCTCCGCCTTAGACTGGAGTCTAACGTCGCCAGAGAAAGATTTCGGCCAAAAGGAATTAATTTGCTCGATGCGTTTCCCAATTACTTTGTGTGTAGTGCGCATTCATATCGAGTCCAAATAAATGTGCAAATCAACACGGAGAGCTTGCCTTGGTCATTTTGGGTGGGAACTATTTTCCAGTGCGTAAGAATACAGTCGTATCACGCAGCACGCTACCAGGGGAATCCCTGTTACGCACCGGGAAGGGAGTTCCCCTGTTGCACAACGTGGTGCGTGATACGCCTGTATTCTTACGCACTGGAAAATAGTTCCCACCCAAAATGACCAAGGCAAGCTCTCCGTGTTGATTTGCACATTTATTTGCACTCGATATGAATGCGCACTACACACAAAGTAATTGGGAAACGCATCGAGCAAATTAATTCCTTTTGGCCGAAATCTTTCTCTGGCTACGTTAGACTCCAGTCTAAGGCGGAGGAGCACCAGTTACCGCGGCGGTCAGTGGCGACAGACTCGGACAATGGCTGGGTGACCAGGAAAACGCTTTCCACCACTTATTTTAGTCTCTGGACTGTGGGGAGATGCCCAAATTTGACCTGGGGGTGGCATATCCCTTTAAATGTGACAGCCATCTTTGGACTGTATATAGTAAATTTTAATGAAATGTTATCTAAAACAGGGACCAAAGCAGGGATGGATAGAGGCCTAGAGAGGTCAGAGTAAAAGTGTGAGTGTTAAATGCGGTGACCATCTTTGGAAGGTATGGCATAAGTTTTAATAACATTTAAAACTGGGAGAAATTTAAGACTCTGAAATAAAAAAAGACAATATGTAGGGACCAAAACAGAGGTAGGATAGAGGTCTAGAGGGGTCAGAGTAAAAGTGTGAGTGTTAAATGTGGCAGCCATCTTTGGACTGTATATAGTAAATTTTAATGGATTGTTATCTAAAACAGGGAGAAGTTTAAGATTCTGAAATAGAGACCAAAGCAGGGATGGACAGAGGTCTAGAGGGGTCAGAGTAAAAAAAATGGGGTGTTAAATGTGGCGGCCATCTTTGGAAGGTATAGGATAAGTTTTAACACTTAAAACAGGGAGAAGTTTAAGATTCTGAAATAGAGAGACCAAAGAAGGGGTGGGATAACGATCTAGAGGGGTCAGAGTAAAATATGTTAAATGTGGCAGCCATCTTTGGACTGTATAGTAAATTTTAATGAAATGTTATCTAAAACAGAGAGAAGTGTAATATTCTGAAATAGAGGGACCAAAGCAGGGATGGACAGAGGTCTAGAGGGGTCAGAGTGAAAGTGTGAGTGTTAAATGTGGCAGCCATCTTTAGATGGCATAACTTTTAATAACATTTAAAACAGGGAGAAGTTTAAGATTCTGAAATAGAGAGACCAAAGAAGGGGTGGGATAACGATCTAGAGGGGTCAGAGTAAAATATGTTAAATGTGGCAGCCATCTTTGGACTGTATAGTAAATTTTAATGAAATGTTATCTAAAACAGAGAGAAGTGTATGATGATTCTGAAACAGTGGGACCACCGAAGCAGAGGTAGGATAGAGGTCTAGAGAGGTCAGAGTAAAAGTGTGAATGTTAAATGCGGCAGCCATCTTTGGAAGGTATGGCATAAGTTTTAATAATATTTCAAACAGGGAGAAGTTTAATATTCTGAAATAGAGAGACCATAGCAGAGGTAGGATAGAGGTCTGGGGGGGTCCATTAAATGTGGCAGCCATCTTTGGACTATATAGTAAATTTTAATGAAAGGTTTTCGAAAACAGGGAGAAATGTAAGATTCTGAAATAGGACCAAAGCAGAGGTGGGACAGAAATGTTATTAAAACTTACAGTATGCTATACCTTCCAAAGATGGATGCCACGTTTAACACTTTAATCAATAGATTGCTAAAAATATAAACAATAAAAAACATAATATGATTGACAAAAACTTACTGTTAGAGAGAAAACCAAAAACAAACTTAACCAACTGCATTTCTTGAACAATTATTACAAACATGCAGTATTAGTACCCAATCAGATATGGGAAAGGAGTATTTTTCTTAATATATCTTTTTATTTTTATGCAGTGTTGCAAAATGAATCGTATTAAATAGCTGAACTTTAAGCAATCCATTCCTAAAAGTAAATGAAAAAATAAACATAATACAGAAATCTTACTGTTAGAGGGCAAAGGACTCAAACAAACTCAAACGTAACTCCATTTCTTAAACTATTATTACACCCTAATAGTACTGGTGCCCACTCAGATATGGGAGAAACATGTGGGAATCAAACTTGGCACCTTCTGGCTACAGGGTGAGATCCCTGACCACTGTGCCATGGTGCCACATTACATTCTCCACTGCTGGGGTTGTCAAAAGTATGGAAATTCAGATAGTAATCAATACTAAAACTAGGATTAAAACTATATTAGAGTCACGGTCACAGGACAGAAATCAATCAAAATTAAAAAACTTTCAATGTTGCTCATAAAAAATACCAAAACAATAAAATGAGTCGCACATTTCATCCACAAAACGATGCCATTCCGTCCTCTCAGCGCTGCAAACTCTCACTCTGCTAAAATAAACCATTTTCACTCCGACCAGCGGGCAAAGAGGGACAGTAAAACACGGCTTTTCAAAACACTAAAAGTACTAAAAATACTTGAAGTACTGCATGTGTACGGGTCAGTGCGGAGGAAGAGGGCGGCATTTCTGTGGTGAACCGTGGGACTGGAGCCAGAGGGGGCGGCGGCGGGGACGGCGAGCCCAGAACAGGCCCTCCTCCTCTGGGCAGCGCGGGCCTGCACCTGGGCCTGGGCCGGGACCAGGAAAGACCCCCACAGTGACCACATGAGCTTTGTGTATAAATAGTACTGCAATAGTACTTTGTGTATAAATAGTACTGCAATAGTACTTTGTGTATAAATAGTACTGCAGGACTGGAAATAGGGCTCACTGTAAAAATACTGTCCTTGGATAAGGCTGGAAAGGGAAGCTGAGCGACTCTTTGGGGATTTTCTTCGGAGGACGTTTTACAAACAGTCGTCCACGAACTCAAAGGTTCTGCCGGCATGTCCTTAGGCAAGACACTTCGCCCACCCTGCTGAGGATGAATGTGGTGTGTGAGCGAGTGTTGGTGCTGGTTTGAAGAGGTGGATGGCGCAGATTTGCAGCCTTATTTTTGTCAGTCTGCCCCTGCCCCAGGGCAGCTGTGACTAGAACAGTAGTAGCGAGTGTGGAGTGAATGAATCATGATCAAGTGTAGCGCTTGGAGAAGCTTTCAGAATTCTGTAAAGCCCATTACAAGTGTAAAACATGAATATATTATTATTATTATTACTCCCATAATGGATTCACAGTATAATTACAAACCGACACTTTCAGCTTACATCAAGGTGGAGGTTTAACAAGCATTCCTCCAGTAGCTGCTGCAGTCACCGTGAACACATGTTCATTATAAATGGTTCTGTCTTTGTGAAAAGATCTAAAAATAAAACTGTGTTCACAAAGTGAAGGGTTGTCCACAGAAGAACTCTGAGTAACATTATTTAACATTTAAAAGCCTGTGTTTTGCTGTATGGTTTTGTTGTGAACATAAACCACTCTGATACGACAGACGAGGTCTCATCAACATATTGTACAAATAATAAACAATACAAATGAAACGCAGCAGAATACAGGGATTTATGCAACTTTTAGCAAAAATAATGGAGTAGAACCCCAGACCAAAAATGTAGTGTGAGTGTCGGTGGTGCAAAAATGGCACCAAAATGTGTAGAGATTTTGGTGCCATTTTTGCATAACGCTCCGGGTGGATATTATAGCCCCACTGTGGTGATAATAGTGATTGGTCAAACTTTTACACCAGATGCCCTTCCTGTTTCAAACATCAGCTTCATTACTGCAGTTGATCTGACACAGAACATGAACAGGCCCCTGTCTGGTTTCCACCACTTTCCCTGTAGCGTTTAAACTGTACATAAGATCTAGTATCAGGATAAATATGTGCTGAAATGCTTTCCTAATTACATTTCCCATTTACCTCAGGCGCAAAACACACTCCGAGATCCGCCCTGCCAGCAGAATCTCCTTACAAAAAAATAAAAATAAATAAAAATACTAGCTTTTTGCCTGTTAACCCACTCCTCTGACCAGGAGAAGTCGTGGATGTGCAGGTGTGGAGTGGGGCAGTTGTTGGTGGGGTGGTTGTGTGTGTGTGTGTGTGTGTGTGTGTGGCGGGGAGGGGGGGCAGGAGGGTAAAATAATAAATAGCGACAGACATGGACATCGATTTCGGTAATAACGGGGAGAGAGCGGACTGAGCTGAGCCAGTGGCAGAGTCGTCAGCCTCCGGTCCATCCATCTACGAAACAGGACATGCCCGTAATAGGAAAACACCACACACACACACACACACACACACACACACACACACACACACACACACGCACACACACACAGCTCTATGTCCCCGGGCTATACGCACACATGGGCAACTTATCATAGCGACGCTGAACTTTGATGCTTGGATGCTCGCTAGCCGGGGGAAGAAATGTATGTAATTCCATTATTTCTTCACAGATGATGGGACAGTGGGTTTGTACGGAGGGATGGAGGGGCGGAGGGATGGAGCGATGGAGCGATGGGAGGGAGGGGTGTAAAGGGAAAGGAAAAGATAGAAATTGAGCTGTTTTTGCTGACTGCGAGAGTACAGTTGTTTATTTATTGAATTATGATAATTTTTTGGGCCCGCGGAGGAACCGGGATTGACGCGTGTGTGGGCGGGTGTTTATCACGTTGTGGGGACTGGAATCGGAACACACACACGCATGCACACACCTAATGGGGACCTTCCTATGGAGACCAAAATCAGGTCCTCTAAAACCTTTTTATTAGATCAACAACAGGGCTTTAAGTACCCAGTTTTCCCCATGTTTGTTCCCAGAGCAGATATATTGTATAAGCAGATCTTGACGTCAAAATCTACATCTAAGTATAAATCGTTTTATTGTCCGATAATCAGGTAGTGTGTGTTAGCGTGCTAGCTGTTGTTAGCATGACCGTGACTGCAAAACTCTGCTCTGAAAGTTAAAATACCAATGCTCAAAATGAGTGAGGGCTAACTTTGGACCACTGCAAAACTGTTGGAAATGACATTTTTTAAGACTGTAATACTCAGGTACAGTGCCTTTAAGGTTAGGGTTAAACGTTAAAGGTGCCATATTACACAAAATGAATTCTTGTGCGCTTTAAGCTATTATGTTTTAATACTTTGAGGACAGTGAGGTACAGATCTTGGCCAGAGAAAAGAACTGGTTTGAGAGGAGGAGTTAAAGGGATATGCCACCCCCAGGTCAAATTTGGGCATCTCCCCACAGTCCAGAGACTAAAATAAGTGGTGGAAAGCGTTTTCCTGCTCACCCAGCCATTGTCCGAGTCTGTCGCCACTGACCGCCGCGGTAACTGGTGCTCCTCCGCCTTAGACTGGAGTCTAACGTCGCCAGAGAAAGATTTCGGCCAAAAGGAATTAATTTGCTCGATGCGTTTCCCAATTACTTTGTGTGTAGTGCACATTCATATCGAGTGCAAATAAATGTGCAAATCAACACGGAGAGCTTGCCTTGGTCATTTTGGGTGGGAACTATTTTCCAGTGCGTAAGAATACAGTCGTATCACGCACCACGTTGTGCAACAGGGGAACTCCCTTCCCGGTGCGTAACAGGGATTCCCCTGGTAGCGTACTGCGTGATACTGCTGTATTCTTACGCACTGGAAAATAGTTCCCACCCAAAATGACCAAGGCAAGCTCTCCGTGTTGATTTGCACATTTATTTGCACTCGATATGAATGTGCACTACACACAAAGTAATTGGGAAACGCATCGAGCAAATTAATTCCTTTTGGCCGAAATCTTTCTCTGGCGACGTTAGACTCCAGTCTAAGGCGGAGGAGCACCAGATACCGCGGCGGTCAGTGGCGACAGACTCGGACAATGGCTGGGTGAGCAGGAAAACGCTTTCCACCACTTATTTTAGTCTCTGGACTGTGGGGAGATGCCCAAATTTGACCTGGGGGTGGCATATCCCTTTAAAGAGGCTATTTTTGTCAAAGAGAATCCTTCCTTGAACAGAAATGGAGGTCTCAGACATCATTTGTCTCCCATCTATAACTCTATCCTCAAACCTAAATCAAAACAAACAAACAAAGAAAACAATAGGGCAGCAGGTCAGCTCCAGAGGTGTGAAAACACCATTATGGTCCTGAATGGTTCTGCTAACAAGACCCACACTCCACTCCCACTGCAGATCTAATAGGCCCACCTAACTAACACAAACTGTAAACAAGTAGGTGTGGTAGTTTCATAGTAATTTCATTGTAGTTAGCACCCCCTTCAGGCAGATATAGGCAGTGTCCACCAGCGTCTGACCAGAACTGAAGAAGCAGCTTGGATGAGCTGCGAAACGGATTCGACCAAATAAACTTTTGTCCAGTCGACAAATTGAATATTTCCTTTTGCCATTATGTTATAATGCTGTTACCTCATCATAAACATCAATCAATCAATCAAACATTATTTATAAAGTGCTTATCATACAAAATTGTAACACAAAGCGCCTTACAGTGATTAAGGATTAGAAGATTGACTTTTATTGATCTCACACAGGAGAAATTGGTTTCTGCATTTGACCCGGGGACCAATCCCATGATTTTGTTGTTTAGGCTTGGTCAGCACCCAAGCTGGAGGATGTTTTGGGTTGATGGAGGAAAGCGGAATGCCCGAAGGAAACCCATCCAGACACGGGGAGAACATGCAAACTCCACACAGAAAGGCCCGGGCGACCTGAACCTTCTTGCCGTGAAGTATGTGTGCTAGCCACTCAGCCACCGTGCTGCCAACATGGAAGGGGAAAAAAAAACAAAACACAAACAAACAACAAACATGAACAAACAAACGAACAAACAAACAAACGAAAGGACAAACAAACAGACAACATACATACACACCCAGAGTTGTGTTTTGTTTCATCCGCATGTTTGAGTAATTATTTATTATTAGTCTGTCTACATGTCCACAGCTCAAAACGTTCCACCTTGTGATATTCCAACATCAACACAGTGTATGAAGTGTGAACTGAGTGTTTTCTGTTTGAAGGAAGAGCCTAAATATGCAGGATTTATGTGTGCATGAAACAAAACACAACTTCAGGTACGTTTGTGATGAGGAAACAACATTAGAACATTACAATATGGGCTCTTTAAAGGTCCCATGGCATGAAATTTTCACTTTCTGAGGTTTTTGAACGTTAATGTGAGCTCCCCTACCCTGTTTAGCCCCCCCATGGCTAAAAGTTGCAAAATGTGTAAACTGAGTCCTTTTCTGCGTTTGAAAAAAAGACAGCCCAAACGGGCGATTCTGAACAAGGAAACTATGTGACGTCACATTGAAGAAAAAATGCAAATGCAGTTCCACCGCCCGTCTGTGTTTCTACCCACACTCTCTGTAAATCACGCCCAGAGAGTTTGGACCGCGAACGAACTACACAATGCAAGATGCGTTTTTTTTATTTGCCTGGAGGCACGTGAGAGTGTTTCCAGGCTCGGATGTCCTTTATCCGAGCCTCCGAACCTCTGAAACAGCAGTGGTTTAATTTTATTTTCTGTGGAAATGTGTTTATTTTTCAATGGAACGTTTCTCATTTCTTCCTCCGCGCAAAAACGCGGAAGTGGGGCCAGCGCACATCGCACCGCTAAAGAGGAAAGAGCGGAGAGTTTGGCCACGCCCCCACCTGCTGCTCTGGCCTATCTCTGTCCTCCTCATTTGCATTCAAGCAACAACGCCCATAATGGAGTGTTCCAGAGAGATATTTATAACTCTGACTGTGTTCATGAGGCTCTCTCATGCACTGAGTCTTGATTTTGAAGAAGGATTCATTTACAGTATTAGGGAACCATTAAGGAGCCATATAAAAGCATCAAGAAGTACCTAGTCATTTAAACTACTATTTTAGCCTCAGCTGCTCGGGGACGGCCTGGCAGAAGCGACGCTGCAAGTCTGCCCCACCTGCCCCTCTCAACACCACCGACCCTCACACTACATTCATATTAGGTAAGTGTCTTATCTAAGGACACAATGACAGATCGGTCTTGCACTGTAGCGTTTGGTATTCCCGGTCTCCCGTCCAAATACTGACGGGCCTGGCCTCGCTCAGCTTCCAAAACTCTGAAACAAACACACCCACTTGTTTACGGTTTGTTTGTTAACTCGGGTTATTGAACTCTGCTAAGCGTGAATGAACGTCAACACGAGGTGGTTTCAGCCTAAATATGCAGGGTCTGTGTGTTAAACGTGTGTGAACGAAACAAAACACAACTCCAGGCGTGTTTTTGATGAGGAAACATTAGAAAATAAATCAGAAAATAGCCTAACATTGGCCTTTTAAGAGTTTAATTACAATTTAAATGACCAAATAGTGACCATGTTTAAGGTTAAGTAGAAGGAACACTGTGGAAGTCCTGTTGGATTCATGTGTAAGAGGACAAATACAATAAAAATGTACTTTTTTTTAAAACCACTGTCCTGATTTACTAATACTACTTTAGCTAGCCTCACCCGCCACACCCCGTCTTCCTCTCTCCCTCCTCTTCCTCCTCATATTAAGCTGAGTGCTTTGGGGATGTGCCTCGGTGTGAAAGTACTAAGTGCCAGTAATAGTTGGACGGGGGCCTAGAATCCAAATATAAGATTACAGCTGGAGAAGTGGAGCAGAGAAGCTGGAGGAAGGCCCAGCAGGGAGAGAGTTTGATATTAACGGTCCGGCTTTACACTAAATCCGACTCTTATGAGCTTTAAGTCGTGTTAGAATGTTGTTCCCTCATTAAAAACATAAACCGGAGTTAGACCAAAAATTGATATCACGGTATTTTTCAAAATTATATCGATGTCACGGTATTTGACGGTATTTTTTTTCATGTACTAAGTGGTCCCATGTGTTTGGTGAAGTGGACAGTAACTGCGTCGGTAATATCGTTCCACCGTTTGCTTTTATTGTCGTAGTAATAATAATAATAAATTTTATTTATATAGCGCTTTTCATGACACCCAAAGACGCTTCACAGAACAATACAATAAAATAAGTCCATAAAACAGTCAAAAATAAAACAAAATAAATTAAAATAGCAAATAATTTAAACATTAAAAGCAGCTTTAAACAGATGGGTCTTGAGGCAGTCCCCTTAGCAAACGCGTCTTTGAGTGGTGTTTTGCATCGCGGCGCCGACTTGAACGTACCCCGCGGACGTGGAAGAGGATGCGGATCGTAGTTTCGTGCGTTCTTCATATTCCGGGACGTGTTTGTGACGGAGGTGGCGAACCAGATCGCTCGTGTCGCCTCCTGCGGATACGACTTTAGCCCAACGACATTTACAGAATACGGTTGTTTGATCGGCGTCAGATTTTTTAAAGCCGAAGTTCTTCCGCACGACTGACACGGCTCCTCTTTTCGGTATAAGTTCCTCTGTGTCTGTTACATTTTCTCCGTCCATGTTGTTCACCGCTCGACACACACTGAGCTTCCACCGCTCTCACGCCGCTGCAAAACAGTCCCCCTCTCAAACAATGTCCCGCGGCGCCACGTTCCGCCGCTCTGTGTTCCCGACGTTTTGTACGCACACACTACACACTCACCGTTAATGGGATACATGAAAAATCCATATCATTAAAAAAAAACAAAAAAAAAACACACCAGTATTCGGGATGAAGCGGTACACCGCCCAGCCCTACCCGGAGTTGTGTTTTGTTTCATTTCCATGTTTGATTAACCCTGGATTATTACTCTGCCTGCATATCCAGAGCTCCAAATCCTTTGTTCCACCTCGTGATGTCATCAATAAGTAGTTTAGTTTGAAAGATAACGGCAACATTTTACCTTTCGTTCCGTAGAGATCGGCAATTCCACGGCTGAAATGATCCACCAAGTGATTCTAATGAAGGTGTATGGAGTTTAAAAAAACAATGGAGCACTTCCTGTATTACCGCATGACATCACAAGGTGGACCAGAGTGTTTTCCGTTTGAGAGAAGAACTCAAGCCTAATTGCGCAGCGTTAAACGTGTGAATGAAACAAAACAACTCCAGGTATGTTGATGAGGAAACAACGTTATAACATGGATCAGGAAATAAACAGGCTAATATCGGCTCTGTAAACGATTATTTTAGCCTCAGCTGCTCGGGGGCGGCCTGGCAGGAGCGACGCTGCAAATCTGCCCCATATGCCCCTCTCAACACCACCGACACTCACTCTACATTCATATTAGGTAATGTGAAGAAGTGTCTTGCCTAAGGACACAATGACAGATCGGTTTTGCATTGTAGCGCTTGGTATTCCCGGTCTCCCGTCCAAGTACTGACGGGTTCCAAGCTTCCAAGATCGGAGCAGGTCTGTCGCTGACACATGAGCCTGGGCTATTAAAAGTGTAACTCAAATAAATCACACCACGTTATAATAAATACGCCGTAATTAACATTAACGAAGCGTAAAGATGTCAAAATGAGCAGTTTATTAAACGTGCATAGGGTAAGTTCTCTGGTGGAGGGTTCATCAAATACTTTTCTCTGTGGAGATGTTATTCTTTTGTCTGGAATGTTTCGCAGTATGGCATTAAAGCTTTCTATCTTCAAACCAGACCAAGTTACAGGTCAGATCTGTGGAGAGGCGACCCAGGCTGCAGAGTTTTTGTCGTGACGGCAAAGCGCGCAGCAAACAAAAACAACAATATGTTTTGGCGAAAGAAACATTTTGCTCATCAGTGTGATTTTTTATTTATTTTTTTATTTTTTCAATTTTAAATAGATTTACACAGCAAAGGCTGATATTTGGTTTTGACGACCTGCTGCCTACAGAATACACTTCAAGCTTTGTTTGAATACTTTACTGCAGAGAGATAACCGTACAAAACATGACTACACAGCTCTTCACACTAATTATTTGGAGGAAATGACCGTATAAAAATATGTTTTGGCGAAAGAAAAATTTTGCTCAAATGAAAAAAACAAAACAAAAAAAAAACATATGGTTACTAATTTTTTTAAAGTGACACAATAATAATAATAATAATAATAATAATAATAATAATAATAATACAAAATACAAAATGATAAAATAAATAATAAAATAAAAAAGGAGGGACATTAAATAAATAAATAAATAAATAAATAAATAAATAAATAATAATAATAATAATAATAATAATAATAATAATAATAATAATAATAATAATAATAATAATAATAATAATAATAATAATAAATTAATAAAATAAAAAAGATAAAATAAATAATAAAATAAAAAGTTCAGTCAGATCTAAAAGGGCAGATTTTGCTCGATATGCCCAGACCTGCGTTTGATATTCCATGAACGTAAGTGTCTCAAATTTTGCAAATAATAATAATAATAATACATTTTATTTAAAAGCGCCTTTCAAGACACCCAAGGACACTGGACAAAACAAAGTTAAAACATAAAAATACTTAAAATACAAAGATAAAAACTACAGATACAAAAACTGGAACATGGTGAAAGTAACTGTTATGTGGTGTAGGATTGTCTGAACAGGTGTGTTTTCAGTCAAATAACTGTCTTTGAAAAGAAGGGACATAATAAAATAAAATAAATAAAATAAAATAAAATAAAATAATAATAATAATAATAATAATAATACACAATAAAATAAAATAATAAAAAATGATAAAATAAAAAATGATAAAATAAATAATTAAAAAAAAAAAAAAAAAAGAAGTTCAAAGGGCAGATCTAAAAGGGCAGATTTTTGCACGATATGCCCAGGCCTGCGTTTGATGATATTCCATAAACATAAGTGTCTCAAATTTTGCAAATAACTGTCTTTGAAAAGAAGGGACATAATTTTTTTTTTAATATATATATATATATATATATATATATATATATATATATATATATATATATATATATATATATATATATATATATATATATAATAATAAAACATTAAAAAGAGCGTCTCTCCTGTCTGAAACATGACCTCCTCAGTGCTGGCCTGTCCGTGGATGTCCTCTCCCCCGTGTCCTTGTGTCCATTATTGTTGGAGATGGGCCCTGGCGCTCGGGGCCCTTCTGTCCTCCCCTCATAACCCCACAAAGACACTAATAAACCCAGCGCTGACGGACGCGTATGGATTTTTGCGCCGCTAATTTCCGTAACTATCGCTGTTTGAAAGATAGCTGGAGGATTTGGCGGAGGGGGTCGGAGAGAAGGACCCCCTTGTCTGCTACGGGGAACACAAGAGAGGTATTATACGAGATATCAAAAAAAAAAAGAAAAAAAAAAAGAGAAAAAGAATTGAAATGTCCCTTCTGCCCCGAGGCAAATTCAATGAAAATTTTCGACGATATTTGAGACGTTTATGTTTACGGCCTATCAAATGCGGGGGGTGTCGTAGCGAGCTAAGCCTTCGTAATGAGCGATGGACGCGCAGGTTAGCCCGCACAATCCGTCCTTTCAGATCTCACCTTTGAACTCTGGGTAATGGCCTAGA